>JASDQU010099860.1:49549-160097 GCA_032191745.1 Picea mariana
ACATGAGACAAGGACCTTAGCATGTGCTTGTCACCTAGGGTTTTAATTCAAATTACAATAACAAAATGCAAGTAAATAATACTATAACCATTCAATCAAGAAGGATTGCAGAAATTCACTTACATTTAACCAAGAAATCATATAGCCATACCCTAGTTGTAAACCTTCCACCAAGATAAATGCCAAAAATCACCAAAGAGAAGTCTCCTTCAACAAGTGTGCGCCAATTTCAGCCAATAACCCTAAGAGGGCCAAAAATTTCAAACCTCACCAAGTGGTGAGTGAAAGATGATGAAAATATGAGAGTGAAAACCCTCAATATATACCATACCAATGACCTTAATTAAAATTTAGGTCATCAAAAGGCAGACAAGGCCAAAATACACAATAATAATGTTTTACATTAAATGTCATCAATTAAACCCTAATAAAGCAAAATTAAAGATGTCATGCCCATTCTAGGGTGACGTTAGCCCTTTTTAGGGCATCATTGACCTCTTGGAGTAAAACGTTAGCCCTCCTTGGACCTCTCCAAGCTACCACACATGCCACAAGTTCCATAACTGCCTCCCCAAAACATCCATAATGTTGGATGACATCATAGGCATCTTGGGTGACATCATGGGATTTCCAAGGCCAACGTTCTAGTGGAGAGGGCACAACCCCCCTGGGTAAGGTTCTGTCGGAGTGCCTTTGTGGAACATCCTTGTCTTCTTCGGTGAAAACCCCTTTGTCCTATCTCTACCCCCTGTTGGGGTATTAACATCCATCTTGTGGGATCTTTATCCCCATGAAGATCCAAACTAATCATCTCCCTATGTGTACCTATCCAATATGGTACCTGTCCGTCGAGTATGATCCTGCACATCAACAGATACGCCCTCCATGGGCTCATAAGTCACAGGGATCATAGCAATGTCAATCACATATAATCATCAATTTTATTAAACATTTGCATAAAACCCCTTTTACCCAGTCAAGTGCTCAAATACATTATACAAATCTGCAAGGCAAGTTTAGAGAAGTGACAAGGCGTCCTATTGGGCTAGTGTCCACTAGAAATCTGATGTTTCTGGAAGAGATCAAATCCAAGTCATGTTAATGGATGGGGTGGATAAGGGATGTCCTGACAAGGGGTGTAGTGATAGCAGGGAAATGCAAGGCTTACCTGAGGGTGCCTTTATAGAAGGCGAGTTGCACCTGTCCTAGATGCAAATGTTTTCCAAGCCCATTCACGCCTTTTATTCTTATTTCTTTATTGTTTTTTCTTTCAAGAAGATAATCAGGGTACACTTCCTTGGCGTGATGACCAGTGGTGGAAATGTTACCCACAAACACTTTCACAGAAATGAGAAGGTCGGCTCGTGATGAGACCCCCTTTCTCTTGGCTATGCCACCAAGAGCCACTACCCTGGCATGGTAACCAGCTGCTAGTAGTGTCATACCGCTAGATACACATGGACCTAATAGGCTGGATCATGATGAGACCCCCTATCCTCTGACTAGGTCTTGTTTTATTATTTTTTATGGGTCCCTCTATTTCTTGTTGAGAAGCCTTTTATTTCTTTCTCGGGGATCCCTAGGCGAAGCATATCGAGGTTTTATTTTCATGCTTTTATCTTTTGCCAGCTGATTTTACCTTATGGGCCTTTAGCCCCTTCTTCCCAAAAGGAAAGGCGCAACCTATTGACCGCTTATTCAAATAGGGGGTCAACTCCATGTGCCATGAAGATATGCATCAACAGATGCAAATGTGACAAAGACTATTTGGTGCTATTGGGCAATTTATGCCTCCAACACTTATTTTTGTAAATGGAATTTCTGCACCCCTACGTGGGTTAATAATGTAATAGGTCTGCATGGATCATAGTTAGGTCAGTTACCTTAGGATTTCTTCATTAGGGGAGTTTCTTTCATTGATGGTTTTTTATCCTCAGGTTATTAATCTGGCTTTTCAGCCTTATTAATTTCCATTGAGTTTTTCCCTCCCACCAGCAATAATTCCTCCAAAGTGGTGAAAAGTGTTCTAATGGGGTTATCCTCTAGTATCTAGTGTTTAGGAATGATTTAAATGACCATGCATGACATCTTAGAAAGTTTCGCGAAATTCGTCGAGTCTAGATAGGTTTTTTTTAATTAATTAAATTAATTAAATTTTCCTAAGGTTGAAGGTTTAATTATTTAATTAATTAATTGTTTTTGAGCAAATATTGTAAAAACTAGGTCTTTGGGATTTTTCTAGGGGTATTTGTTCTCAAAATAAATGGAATGAGAACCCCTACACCCTAGGACCAAGTTTCAGCTCATTCAGACAATTTTTGCTAGGTGTTTCTCCACCAAGAGTCTCAGTCAGTCAAAACAACAATTTTAATTGCTAAGTCGTGACATAGGTAAAATGTCATTTTTGTAATTTATAAGAAAATGGATGAAATTAATGATGGAAAAGGTGAGAGATATTTTTCCTAACCTTTCCTAACTTTTCCTAACCTTTTCCAACCCTCACATCACCCCCTCACCTAGCCATTACGCAAAAACATCACTTTTCCTAGAGTGGTCTGCCTCCCTTCTAGAAAGCTCCAAAAAGTGAAAAAAAAAAAAAAAAAAAAAAAAATTAATGGGAGACTTATTATATCCCTTAGTGTGCCTCCCTAGACCCTACAACTCATCTTTTAACTTGTCAAATCCTTTCCAACTCACTCCAACTCATTTCCACTTCATCCATCTATGCCAAAACCCTAAAAGTGATTTTTCTTTGATGTGTGACACTTGTAACTCATCCAAGAGGGGTATATTTGGCTTCACAAATATAAATAGAACCCCTCCCTCACTCATTTGACATCATATCTTGAGCTCTTGTTATGCTACTGGATTTTCCCCTCATCTCTCTCTCTCTCTTGTTCATTGTTCTTCCTTCTATTTTTGTCTTGAGAGTGTTGGAGCAACATGTTGCTACAAGACTCTCCCTTGAATAATAGAAAGGCTTTGGAGGATTTGAAGAAACAAAGAGTATTATTGTGACTTCATGCTACTATTGAGGTGATCTTGTTCTATTCTTCTCTCATTCTTGCTTCAAGTTTATAGATCTAGAGTAGAAGCTCCAAACAAAGTATTTTGTTTGGATAGATTTGTGGTAGTATTATCATAGATCTAGTGAAGTGTTTATTTGGGTATTTCAAAGTATTTTGTTTTACCATCTGGATCTACTCACATTCTATCTATTTTTGTAGTTTTTCTCACAACTTTTGCAGGTTTACCTCTAGGGTTTTATTGGGCTAGCCTCAAGGAAGAGTCTACTCTTAAAACCTACCTAAAACTCCATTGTTTTTCAGATCTAATTTATTTTCTCATTCTTTCCATATTTCAGTTTTCTAACAATCATTGATAGGTCACATTAAATCTACTTTTATTGGGATACTTGTATGTGAAAAATTTCTGCATAAAAACATAATTTTTTCTTGACTTGTGGTGTGTTGTGTAGCATTTCCAGCAAGCAATAGCTTGCTGGTTTTTGCAGGTTCTTATCAGGTACAAGGGTTATGTTGCCCACCTTCAGTCATACAACACCTCAAGAACTTCTCCATTGATTGGGTAATGAAAACTCACCATTTCCCTTCTCTTTCTAGCATTTCTAAAGTCCTTCTCTTGCTTCCAAACCCTCTTTGGCACAACAAAGGTAGGCTTGCCTCCACCTTGTGCCATAGTGAGTGGTTTGTTTCTTGTTTTTCTTTTCAAGTCAATTATCTCATGGTTGCCTACACCTTGGATGAGTAGTTGACTAAGCCAAACCCCAATATCGTAATGGCTAGATTAGTAATGTTTTTATGATTTGCTTAGGGTCACATGGTTAAAATCTTCTAGAAATAGATCTCACATACACATACTAAACTTAGCTTAAGCCCTTGGGGCATAATCTTACTTACATGCTATAATCTTTCAAGTTTCATAACACATGTTCTAATGCAATATCATATGGTTTAATGCAATGATGGTGGTTTAAGAAATAATCCTTTTAACTTGCAAATAAATTATCTTTAAGGCCATTTTCCATCATCTAAGTTTGAAGTATATGTGGGGCATGTTTATGGTGTAGGGACACACTCTTACTTCATAAAGTACTTTTCATCTCTTAGCACTTTTTTTATTAATGCAATAACACACATGGTTAAGTGATGATGGGTTAAAGTAATCTTCTATTTTATTGGCAAGATGTTCTTTTCCTTTCATAGCATTCATTTCTTTCAAGTTTCTTACATATTTTAATGCTATAATCACTTGGTTTAAGAACACACTTCAATCAATTTTTCCTTTCAAGTTTCTTACATGTTTCAATGATAAAATCGTATGGTTTAAGAACACTTTCATAGCTGATTTAAGTTTCGGTTTTGGGCATATTTCACTAATTTTGGAAAACTAAAAGTCATCAAAACACTCTCAAACACCTTAAAATACTTAGTCCTTAGGCATAATAACATATTAGACTTAATAGGACACCTAAATTCTCCATCTTCGCCATCTAAAACGGGGTTTGAGGAAGGCAATGAAAGGTGTTAGGCCGGGGACAGTCTCACGGTGTGTGGCGTCCTTTCTGGGAGTACTCGGATCTTTAGGGTTGACCTGTGAAGCTAGGGTAGGCTTCGTTGCCTCACTTCTTGAGCATCCAGCAACCATTTGGTAATTGGGGGAGGAGGATTTTGGTTTGACACTTAGGGTAATAAAATCTTTAAAATCTTTAAGTAACCCTTGATTCACTGAGCATTTAAATAACTTAGCTACATTGGTACATCTTATGGTTCAATACTTGCAAGAATAACTCTTTTTCAATCTTACATGCAAGTAACATTTCTTTTGCTTTGTGGAATAATTAACTAAGTGTCATTTTTTAGTATTGTGGAACACTTGTGCTTTAAAGCTTTCAAATCTTTTGTTAAGTGTTCTTTGTGGTGTGATCCCTTAAGAGATAGTGCATCCCATTTGGAGGCATCATCTTGTTGGGTCTTGAGTGTTGATGTTGCCATTGAAAAGCAGTCCAATAGAGTAAGTGTTATTGGGGCATGCTTGGCTTTAATGTGTTGATGATCTTCATGCTTTAAAATCTTTTATTTCCTGCACATTAAAACACATGGTTAACTTTCCTCTTTGTATCTTTATATTTTTTAGTTCTTAGATATTATTGTTATATCTATTGTATCATCTATTCATCTTGTATCTAATTGTGGATTTGTATCTAACATTGTTGTGAAGTAATTGTAATTATTGTTTTATTTTTAAATCTTTTGTAATCAAACTCCCTCAAACATTAGTTGACCCCTTTGCCCAACCATAGGCACTAGTCTTAGTTGACTTAGGGAAGGGCTTGCTTGACATAAGTAGATAGTTGCATCTTTCATTACTACCTTTGCATCATAGGTTAGTCTTTCCCCCAACCTTGTAACTAATTAAAACCAACTCCTAGAACATAACGTTAATCATATCTAGTAACTAGGGTCTGTTATCCCCGATTTCTAGGGATAAATAGGAGATCATGTCTCAAGGCCCACAGGTCCTAGACATGGAGTACCGAGAGCAGGATTGACCTGAGCATGGCCCTGGAGGGCCCATATTTCTTCTTCTCCATTAGACTTGTCCTATCAGCAGCAGCAACATCCATCACCTTCGACTTGGACTTGTATTGGAGAAGACTCTTGCTTCATGAGGTAATTGGTCCAGGTATCATGGTATGTGCAATGTTTGATCATTATAACTTTCAGATATATGCATCAGATTCCTTTCATTTCCGATGACTGCTTGGATCTTACACTAACCCACTTGACCATGGTTGGGGGGATTGATAGGGTACCCTAGCAAGCTTGTACCCATAGGTTTTGGTTAGCTACCAAGGGGGATTTTGAAGAGCCATCATCGTCTCCCATCATATTATATTTTTACATCTTATCTCCCATTCATCTATCCCATTCCCCTAGTCCGGACATTAGGATGACCTATTTGTGGGGTTACACCTTATCTTGTGGTAAGAAGGAGCTAAAGGCCTAGGGGGTAAAAGCAGCTAGTAAGAGATAAAAGCCATAAGAAAAAAAACCTAGAGATGCCTCGCCTAGGGATCCCCGAGAAGGAAATAAAAAACCTCTCGATAAGAAACAAGAGGGACCCAAAGAAAAATAATAAAACAAGACCTAGCTAAGAGGATGGGGGCTCTCATCACGAGCCATCCCATTATGTTCATAGGTACCTAGTAGTATGACATTGCCATTATTTGGTTACCACACCAGGGCAGTGACCTTTGGTTGCATGGCCAATGGAAAGGGGGTCTCATCACGAGTCAACCTTATCATCTCTGTGAAAGTATTTGTGGGTAACACTGTCAGCTCTGGTCACCATGCCAAGGCAGTGTCCTCTAGTTAGACCTTGAAATAAAAAGAAAGAAAAAGTAATAAAGAAAAGAAAGAATAAAGGCAATAAAGGGATTGGAAAGAATTGCATCCATGACAAGTACAACTCGCCTCCTACAAAGGAACCAGCGGATAATATTCACCCTTGTCTTTCACTATGTCTAGACATCCTTAGACCACACCACCTCTTATTACATTGCTTGGATGATATCCTTTGGAAACTTTCCTTTTCTTATGGATGCCGGCCCAATAGGGCACTTTGTCTTTTTCTTCAGCTTTGTATAGTAGGTCATTGTAATGTCTTTGAGCTATTGGATGATATGCTAGGGGTTTTATGCATGCATTTGATAAAATTAATGATGAAATATGATTGACATTGCTATGATCCTGAGGACTAAAGAGCCCATGGAGGGCGAAGTTTTTGATGTGCAAGACCATGCCCGATGGATAGGTACCAGGTGGACCGATACACATGGGGAGATGATTAGTTCAGACCTCCATGGGGTTGAAGAGCACATCATATGGTTGTTGGGACCTCATTAGGGGCAAATACAAGACAGTGATTGGTCGGGCCTTTGCACAAGAGAAGAAGAAGTACATTTTCATCCAGGATGCCTTGGCTGAGCCCAACCCTAGGGGGTTGACCCACTGTAGGTGGAACGTGTCTCTCTGTTGACCCAGGATGTCCTCTAGAGGTCCTTGATGTCACCTCCAGTGCATGGCAGTTTGACAGGGTAGTTTGGCACATGTGGCAGAGTTTGGAGGCCCAGAGAAGGCCAACGTTTGTCATCTAGTGCTGTGATTTTCCCTAAAAAGGGCCAACGTCTCCCTCAAAGGGGCTAGACGTCTTGCTCATTACTGATTTAGGGTTTTCTTTTAGCAGTTTAATGTAAAACAGTATGATTTTTAGTTATTAGCCTTGTCGACTATTTTAATGACCTAATTTTTAATTAAACGTCATTGGATGATATAAATTGAGGATGTTTTCCCTCATTTTGACATAACACAATTCACTCACACTTGTGAGGTCTGATTTTTGCACCCTTCTTGGGTATATTTTCTTGCTAAGTGAGGTGAATTTGTTATTGGAAGGATATTTTTGGCATCTTGTGGCATTTCTCTCAAGGAAGGTTTACAACTAGGGTTTGCTTATGCTTCTCTTTATGATATGTAAGTGATTTTCTTGCAAAACTTCTTAAATGAATAGTTGTAGGTGTAATTTCTTGCATTTTCTTATTAAATTGTTGATTTAAAACCCTAGGTAGCAAGCACACAAGTAGGTCATTGTTACATGTCCCCTTAGAGAGAGATTTTTCAACCATTGAAGAAGAAGGATTGAGCCTATCCTTTGCTACACTCATCTTACTTCTTCCCTTCAGCTAGCGTTGAAGTTTATAGGTTGAAAGAGGGTGATGTCCTAGGCCTAGGTTATCTACACCTAGGGCCATCATCTTCTAGGGTTTGAAAGCCTTGTCCTTGCAACACTTTCTCCCTTAGATTTATTATTTCTGCTAGCTATTTTGCCAAGTTGACCTAAAGAAGGAGGAAAGAGCACGAGGCCTTGCTTAAGCAACACCAGAGTGAGCCTCTTTCCCCTAGGGTTTTGATTCTAGGGCCCTGCCCTTGCAGCACCTTAGAACCCGTCCTTCTAGTCTTTAAGTCATCATCCTTTCAAAACCTTGTGCCCTTCTCTTGCTTGACTCCATATACCCTAAGGCACTGATTTCTAACCTCCAACATTGAATTCTTAGTGTACAAAACCACTTTCAAAACTATAATTTTGAAACCCTAACTAACAAACTAACCTAATTAAGGCTGACGTCATAGTTGGTTATCTCATCTTAATGCAACAAAAGTTGAATATAAGCAATAAAATGATGATTTGAAGCATTTATTGAACAAATTGTTGAATTGATACATTGTTAGCTTGATCATCTTGATAGATATTGATGAACTGATGCTCTTTCATAGCTAACTGACAAAACATTGAATTCATTTTGTATCTATTGCTTTACATTGCTTATTAAATGATATCATATAGTCATTGAAGTACTAACCCTTTGAGTTATAGCCTGCATATATATATTGTATTGTTGTTGTCTTGTTCCGAGCAGGTGTTTTCAATTGGGCATACACTTCATTATTGGTTGTTTAGCCGGACTATCTGACCTAGGTGGTAACTTGTGAGGAGGAAAATTTAACTTTGCTTTATATCTTAGCCTCTTCAAAACCCTAGGTTGTCGGGGACGTCTCCCCTAGGCTAACCTCTCTAAACAAAAAGAACCTCCCCATTGAGGTGACATTAGGTGGGGAAGGTTCATCTTACGCCACTTTGCCTTCAATCCTTTAGCCTTTGATCTGAACTACAAATTGTGCGATAACATTTTGGCATCATTGTCGGGGAACACTGAGTCAATCTTCCTCAATGAAAAATATTTTGGTAATCCTTGCCTCAAAGACCTTTCTCTTACAAGCTTACTTGGCGACTCCACTAGAATTTATTCCCCTATTCTTTGATCGTTTCAGGAAAACTATCTGGCGACTCCACAAACCAAAAAGAGATTCAGTAACCCTCCTTTAGCTTTCAGAAGGAAGCCTCCTTTGAATTCACCTGTTGTCAAGTCACTTTTTGGAAAGAGACTTCCTTTAAACATGTCTACCTCTCAGACCGACACTACGAACCCAGTTAACAATCAAAGAAAATGGTCATCTACTCTTTTCAAGCCATTAGACAGTCAGCCAGACCTGGCTACCCTAGGCAAATGCCACCCAAGTATGAGAAGTGGTTGCCTAAGTTTACCGGCACTGATGCCACTAGTGCCGAAGAGCATATGAGTAACTTTTGGGCATTTTTCCAGCTTCACCCCATTAGTGATGACGCTGAAGACTTGGTCATGAAGTTATTATCTACTACCCTTTATGATGTTGCAAGACGTTGGTATCTCAGTCTTCCTGATGGAAGCATCAAAACCATGGATAGACTTGAGCAAATCTTTCTCAGAAGGTGGAGCATCAAAGAAGACCCTAACATGTTTTCCACTCAACTACATAGCCTTTCCAAGCATGAGAATGAGTCTATTCGGGAATTTCACACCAGATTCGAAGCATTACTCCAAAGAATTCCCCCAAGCCATCATCCAAAAGATGATTACCTTGTTCACATTTACATCATATATTTCAGTGGCCAAATAGGGTATCTTCTTAGAGACAAAGACCCCCAATCCATTCAAGAAGCCCAAGATCTCACTACTAAGATAGAAGGAAATCTCCTTTCATCCAAGATTGAGCCCTTTGCTAACCCTAGGGGGAGAATAGACACCAAGCAGAAAGTAGTACAGAATGTTGAACCTACTTTAGATCTCTACACCAGTATTAGTAAGTTGCAAGCTTCCGTGGATAACATTATGAAGAATCAAGAAGAAATGATGAGCCAGATTGTTAAACTTGAAAAGTCCCAAATCTAGGCACCTAGACCTCCATTCAAAGGGAAATTCCAGAAAGGGAACCAAGTCTATAAGCCAAAGAATGAAAATGAAGTCTCGAATACTTTGGCCTCTGCAAACGTCGTTGATGAAAACCCTTGGTGCCTAGAATGCAGTGAAGCACATTGGGAGAATGAATGTCCTTATAACACTGGCCAGAAACAAGTCAACAACTTGGACTGCTTTATGAATCTTCCTCAGATAAATATTACAGATATAGAACATCAATAGGCCCTAAAGGAGGCAACGAGAGAAGCAAGGATGGCAATAATAAACAACTTGGACCAGGAATCACAAGAAAAGCTAAAGAAGTAGGAAGTTCAAGTATACAGGAGAAAGAATCCAAAAAAACCTACCGCTAATCAGCCGAAATCTCTTGAGGTTCTTCCTCCCAAGACATCCAAGGCTAATAAGTTTAACATTGATTTTGACTTTGAAGGAGATTTGTCAAAGATTCATGTGAACGTTCCCCTAAAAGAAGCAATTAAGATCCCCTCTATTAAAGAAAGCTTTGATACCTTCTTTTCAGGAACAATTGAGCCTATGGACCCCCCAATTATGTTGCAGGCTGATCACTTCAAGATCTAGTATGGTGAAAACCCCCCTTTCTTCATGACTCTAATGATGAACAACAAATACCTTAACAATTGTATGCTAGATACAGGTGCTGGTGAAAATATGATGTCTCTTAAAGTCATGCAGCAAATGGGTTTGAAGGTCACTAGGCCTTACAGGAATGTGTGTGGTTTTGAATCTAAAGCAATACCCACACATGGTGTGATTGAAAATGTTGAAATACACTTGAAAGAATTCCCCGAGAAGACAGTCCACATAGATATTATAGTGGTTTATGTCCCGAACGTATGGGGAATGTTGTTGTCTAGGAAGTTTGGTGCAATGATAGGCAAGTCCCTTGAGATGGATCTCACCTTTTTGTGATTACCTTTGAAAGATGGGACAACTGGATGTTTACTCAATGTACCAATAACTGGAAATCACGTACAAGATATCGCTCCTCCCATAAATGAAAATAAAGCACAGAAAGATGTGATACAAACTCTTCAAGAACATTCTCCAGAAGATATGCCCTTTGCAACAAAAGAAGAGTTTGACCAGATTGAATGGCCCAAGAAAGAAGAATACCAACAACTCCTAGATGAGTTTTAGAACAAAGAGGTTGGGATGGTGAAGATATTAAAAAGGAAAAAGGATGAAGAGGACGTGCAAATCCATCCATCCCAACAAGAAGTTTTTACAGCAGAAGCCCACCCACCTCTCTCAGTACAGTACACCAGGGTTGTTCAAGGAACAACCAAACACAAGATCAAAAAATATGAGGGAGATTTGGTATGGATGTGGGATACTTAGAAAGGAGAGCCAACTAATGTAAAAGGAAGCATGCAATCATGGCTCGGACCTTTCAAAGTCAGAATGGAATCAGTTGATAACTCGTATTATTTGTCCACTTTGGAAGGGAGAAGGTGCCCATTACCCATTAACGGTCGCCTCCTCAAACCCCACCAAGGTGGTGGGACATGATTCCACAGGTGAGTATAGGTAGGTAGGCATTCCTTCGAGTATTATACCATTTTCATTTCATGTTAGTTTGTTTCCTTGTATGCATATTGATTGTTTTATTTCAGTCATATATATATATATATATATATATATGTATTATATTTGCGGGGTGGCAATACCACCCCACCTTTGTTACTGATGCCCTTTTCGAGTGTGAGATGGTCTGTAGGTTTATGCCAGAGATGCTAAGATTCTCATGTGCTCTACGGTGAGCACATGTCCCCGAGTTGCAGCCAGATGTTATCCCCGATTTCTAGGGATAACTAGGAGATCATGTCTCGAGGCCCACAAGTCCTAGACATGGAGTACCGAGAGCAGGATTGACCTGAGCATGGCCCTGGAGGGCCCATCTTTCTTCTTCTCCATTAGACTTGTCCTGTCAGCAGTAGTAGCATCCATCACCTTCGGCTTGGACTTGTATCAAAGAAGACTCTTTCTTCATGAGGTAATTGGTCCAGGTATCATGGTATGTGTCATGTTTGATCATTATAACTTTAAGATATATGCATCAGATTCCTTTCATTTCTGACGACTACTTGGATCTTACACTAACCCACTTGACCATGGTTGGGGGGATTGACAGGGTACCCTAGCAAGCTTGTACCCATAGGTTTTGGTTAGCTACCAAGGGGGATTTTGAAGAGCCATCATCTGCTCCCATCATATTATCTTTTTACATCTTATCTCCCATTCATCTATCCCATTCCCCTAGTCCGAACATTAGGATGACCTATTTGTGGGGTTACACCTTATCCCATGGGAAGAAGGGGATAAAGGCCCAAGGGGTAAAAGCAACTCGTAAGAGATAAAATCCATAAAAATAAAAAAATAAAAAAAACTAGAGATGCCTCGCCCAAGGATCCCCGAGAAGGAAATAAAAAGCCTCTCGATAAGAAACAAGAGGGACCCGAAGAAAAATAATAAAACAAGACCTAGCCAAGAGGATGGGGGGTCTCATCATGAGCCATCCCATTATGTTCATAGGTACCTAGTAGTATGACATTTCCATTATCTGGATACCACACCAGGGCAGTGACCTTTGGTTGCATGGCCAAGGGAAAGGGGGTCTCATCACGAGCTAGCCTTATCATCTCTGTGAAAGTATTTGTGGGTAACATTGTCAGCTCTGGTCACCACACCAAGGCAGTGTCCTCTAGTTATACCTTGAAATAAAAAGAAAGAATAAGTAATAAAATAAAGAAAGAATAAAAGCAATAAAGGGCTTGGAAAGAATTGCATCCATGACAGGTACAGCTCGCCTCCTACAAAGGCACCCATGGATAATATTCACCCCTGTCTTTCACTATGTCTAGACATCCTTAGACCACACCACCTCGTATTACATGGCTTGGATGCTATCCTTTGGAAACTTTTCTTTTCTTATGGATGCTGGCCCAATAGGGCACTTTGTCTTTTTCTTCAGCTTTGTATAGTAGGTCATTGTAATGTCTTTGAGCTATTGGATGATATGATAGGGGTTTTATGCATGCATTTGATAAAATTAATGATAAAATATGATTGGCATTGCTATGATCCTGAGGACTAATGAGCCCATGGAGGGCGAAGTTTTTGATGTGCAGGACCATGCCCGACAGAAAGGTACCAGGTGGACCGGTACACATGGGGAGATGATTAGTTCGAACCTCCATGGGGCTGAAGAGCCCATCAGATGGTTATTGGGACCTCATCAGGGGCAGAGATAGGGCAGTGATTGGTCGGGCCTTTGCACAAGAGAAGAAGAAGGACATTTTCATTCAGGACGCCTTGGCTGAGCCTAGCCCTAGGGGGTTGACCCACTGTAGGTGGAACATGTCCCTCTGTTGACCCAGGACGTCCTCTAGAGGTCCTTGACATCACCTCCAGCGCATGGCAGTTTGACAGGGTAATTTGGCATGTGTGGCAGAGTTTGGAGGCCCAGAGAGGGCCAACGTTTGTCATCTAGTGTTGTGATTTTCCCTAAAAAGGGCCAATGTCTCCCTCAAAGGGGCTAGACGTCTTGCTCATTACTAATTTAGGGTTTTCTATTAGCAGTTTAATGTAAAACAGTATGATTTTTAGTTATGAGCCTTGTCGGCTATTTTAATGACCTAATTTTTAATTAAAGGTCATTGGATGATATAAATTGAGGATGTTTTCCCTCATTTTGACATAACACAATTCACTCACACTTGTGAGGTATGATTTTTGCGCCCTTCTTGGGTATATGTTCTTGCTAAGTGAGGCACACTTGTTATTGGAAGCATATTTTTGGCATCTTGTGGCATTTCTCTCAAGGAAGGTTTACAACTAGGGTTTTCTTATGCTTCTCTTCATGATATGTAAGTGATTTTCTTGCAAAACTTCTTAAATGAATGGTTGTAGGTGTAATTTCTTGCATTTTCTTATTAAATTGTTGAATTAAAACCCTAGGTAGCAAGCACACAAGTAGGTCATTGTTACATGTCCCCTTAGAGAGAGATTTTTCAGCCATTGAAGAAGAAGGATTGAGCCTAGCCTTTGCTACACTCATCTTGCTTCTTCCCTTAAGCTAGCATTGAAGTTTATAGGTTGAAAGAGGGTGACGTCCTAGGCCTAGGTTATCTACACCTAGGGCCATCATCTTCTAGGGTTTGAAAGCCTTGTCCTTGCAACACTTTCTCCCTTAGACTTATTATTTATGCTAGCCATTTTGCCAAGTTGACCTAAAGAAGGAGGAAAGAGCACGAGGCCTTGCTTAAGCAACACCGGAGTGAGCCTCTTTCCCCTAGGGTTTTGATTATAGGGCCCTGCCCTTGCAGCACCTTAGAACCCTTCCTTCTAGTCTTTAAGTCATCATCCTTTCAAAACCTTGTGCCCTTCTCTTGCTTGACTCCATATACCCTAAGGCACTGATTTCTAACCTCCAGCGTTGAAGTCTTAGTGGTCTTAGTGTACAAAACCACTTTCAAAACTATAATTTTGAAACCCTAACTAACAAACTAACCTAATTAGGGTTGACGTCATAGTTGGTTATCTCATCTTGATGTAGCAAAAGTTGAATATAAGCAATAAAATGATGATTTGAAGCATTTATTGAACAAATTGTTGATTGGATACATTGTTAGCTTAATCATCTTGATAGATATCGATGAACTGATGCTCTTTCATAGCTAATTGACAAAAAATTGAATTCATTTTGTATCTATTGCTTTACATTGCTTATTAAATGATATCAGATAGTCATTGAAGTACTAACCCTTTGATTTATACCCTGCATATATATATTGTATTGTTGTTTTCTTGTTCCGGGCAGGTTTTTTCAATTGGGCATACACTTCATTATTGGTTTTTTATCCGAACTATCTGACCTAGGTGGTAACCTGTGAGGAGGAAACTTTAACCTTGCTTTATATCTTAGCCTCTTCAAAACCCTAGGTTGTCGGGGACGTCTCCCCTGGGCTAACCTCCCCATTGAGGTGACATTGGGTGGGTAAGGTTCCTGTTACACCAGTTTGCCTTCAATCCTTTAGCCTTTGATCTAAACTACAAAATGTGCGATAACAGGGTCTAGACCCCTTGTCTTCCCTAGGAGTAAGCCTAGATGGAAGAGGTTCAAGTCAAATTGACAGCATGGGCTGTGAACCTAGGCATTGTGCCTCCAAGGACACACTAAGTGAGCAGGACTTAGCTCACATTTGAAAGTGTGTATAAGGACGGCAACATAACCCCTAAATGATTGGCCAACCCAATTCTCGAACCAATGTAATGGGAAGGATGAGCGGGAAGTAAGATGGAAAGTGGTAAGTATGACAAAAGCAAATGATGACTTTTCATGAATCCCCCCAGTGGCAACTCAAAACCTATGGCAACATGCTTACTAGGGCATCGTGTCATTTCCCCCAGACATGGTCAAGTGGATAAGTATAAGATCCAAGCACCTGTTAGAAACAAAAAGAACTAAATGCACATATTCAAAGGTTTTGAGGATTAGAGTGACACATACCATGATACCCAGACTCATTACCTCATGGATCAAGATCCATCTCTGCTAAAGGACCAAGCTGAGGTGATGGATGTTGTTGTTGCTGACAAAGTGGAGACACTGAAACGAAGATAAGATGGGCCCTCCAGGGCCATGCTCAAGTCAATCTGGTTTTCTGTACTCCATGTTTAGGACATGTGGGACTCAAAACATAATCTCCTTAGTTATCCCTGTTGACCGCCTCTTCAACTAGGGGGTCAACTCCATATACCATGAAGATATGCATCAACAAGATGCAAACATGTCGAAGACTAATTGGTTCTACTGGGCATTTTTTTTCTCCAGCACACAGTTTTGTAAGCGGGATTACCGCACCCCTGCGTGGGTTTATAATGTAATAGGTCTACATGGATCATGTTAGGTCAGTTGCCTTAGGGTTTCTTCATTAGGAGAGTTCCTTTCATTCATTGTTTTTAATCCTCAGGAGGTTAATGTGGTCTAACCAGCCGGGTTAATCTCCCTTGAGTTTTTCACTCCCACCCAATAAATCCTCCAAAGTGGTGAAAGGTGTTATAATAAAGTCATTCCTAGGTAGCTAGTGTTTAGGAATGTTGTAAATGACCATGTAAGATAGCACGCAAAATTTTGCGGGATTCCGTCAAGTCTAGCTAGGTTTTTTTTAAGGTTCTGAATTAATTAATTAATTAATTTTGGGTCATTAATGTAAAACTTAGGTCTTAGGATTTTTGATAGGGGTATTTGTACTCAAAAGAAATCTAATGAGACCCCCTACACCCATGAACCAATTTTCAACTCATTCAGACAAGTTTTGCTTGGTTGTTTGTCCAATTAGGAGTTTTTCGGAAAAACGACGATTTTAATTGCCAAAACCAGGACATGGGAAAATGCCAATTTTGTAATAATGAGTCAAATTAGGTGAATTAAGTGGCAAATAATGATAAGAGGGACCCAATCATACCTTTCCTACCCTTTCCTACACTTTTAAAACCCCCATTTAATTAAAATTACATTTTAATTAATTCCCAATTAATGGGTACGTACACCCTTACCCACGTGAGTACTTAATAACTCATTTAATAATAGTAATGGTTTGTGGGCCCCTCCTTATGAGGTTCTCCCTTCCTCTATCCACTCACACGACCTTTGCCTTACCTTCCAAGTCACCTCTCAACCCTCACACACTTCCTCCTACCTCACGTTTTCCCCTTTCTCACATAAATTTACCTCACGCACTAACTCACGTAGACTCTCATTTAATTAGAGGCGTGGGTCCCCATTTCCCTTCCTCCACATCTCACGTGCCTCCTGGGCGTGTGCTTCTCTGTGCCATCCACACTCCTTCCACGTACCATCCCTTACCTCACATCTTTCCCTTCATGCACATGTTTTCCTCTTTAGAATTCACGCTTTCTCTTTTGGTAAATGGGAAGAATCTCACGTAGAAGGAGAAACATCATTTTTTTTGGGGAGATGTCTCACGTAGACTTAGAAAAAACTCCTTTCAAAGCAAGAAACCCTTCCTCATGACCAATAAGCCCTCTTTTCTTTGCCTTGTCACCCATCCTCTTCCTCACTTACCATTTTCGCCCCTACCCTAAAAGCTACACGCCTTATTTAGCTTGAGTTCTTTGCCCTTGGATGTTTGACAGTTGTCAAAGATCCAAAATGGGTCTCTTGGTCTCCCAAGGCTATATAAGAAACCCCTCACTCCCTCATTCAAGATCATTCTTCACAATATTTTTATGCTACCAAATTCTTCCCATCCCTCTCTCTCTCTCTCTCATTACTTCCACATTGCTTCACTAGTTTTGGTTCTTGAAGAGCTTGTAGCAGCATTGATGCTACAACCTCTTCCCATTTAATAATACAGAAACTGCTTTGGAGGATACTGTAGCATTCAAGATTAGTCTGGATCTGTCACTCATTGTGAGGGGATATAATTCTGAATCTTTATGTGTTTTGGTAAATAGTTGCTCAAGTAAATTAGTTTACTAGGCTAGGTGAGGCAATAGTGTAGTTGCCCATCTATATATTTTGACATGCTTATATAATAGAAACTATGTTGTATTGTCTATGCATGCAGGATATTATCTGTTGTTCCATCTCACTTCTGGTTTAAGTTTTGCAGATCACCTCTATGAAGTTGTTGGGATAGCTTCAAGGACGAATGTACCCTCATCTTCGCTTACACTTCACTAGCATTCTCTGTCCCTCTTCCTCATTCTTTCAGATTCAGTTTTTGGTATCTACCATGCTTAGATTGGTCACTTAATCAATACAATTTTTTGGTTTTTGTATGCATGAAATTTCTACCTAAAAACAAAAATTTCATAACTTTGTTGAGTGTGTTGCAGCTCAAATCAGCTAGCAATAGCTTGTTGATTTTTGCAGGTTCTTACCAGGACAAGAGGGCATGTTGCCCAATTTTCATACACAACACACCCTCAGAACAACTCCTCTCACTGTGGTAACGTTTTCTTCTTCCTGATCTACTCTAAAATACTATAAACGCAAGCCCAAAGGAGTTGTACCCAAGCGGCTTGCTTTCCCTTCCTTCATTCTTTACTTTGCAAGCTTAGCTAGATTAGTCGTGATTTCTACATGCATGCTTAAAGCTAAAATAATCTAGAGTAGATCTCACACTTAACACATGCTAGCTTAGAGCCCGTGGTGGCTTAGATTAGATCTTTATTTTTCGTTGCATGCAAGTTTCAGTTTATCTAATCTTTATCTTACACATGCGCATGCTAACACTGGTTTCATAAAGGCATAAAGCAATCATCTTTTACAATTCCACAAGTTACTTTTAGTTCTCACACTTCACATGTGCAATCTAATAAACTAAGAACTCAATCGTTAATTCTGGTTTGGGTCCCCAAGGCCTTTTCTAGAAACTAAATTTTAACTTGCAATCCATTTGTTTAAAGGCCTCAGCCTACATCATTTTCAGATCTCAGTTTCACAAGCATTTTAGTTCTTACATTTACATGCAATAATTCAAACAACTTAAGAACTAAATTTGCAAATTCATCGTTTAAAGGAATCAAAATGCTTATCTTTCAGTTGCAGTATTGTGGCAATCCTTTGATGAGCAAGCTTCAAGCACTCAATCACACTTCGCAATATTTAGCTCATAGGTCTAAAATTTATTAATTAGACTTAATAGGACACCATAACTGATCCGGAAAAGATCTTTTAATGACTGTGGTTGAGTTTTTAATTGCATGTGCTAATTAACCATTTGAGAAGCTTAATGAAAGAATGAGGAAATAAGAGGAATTATGATAGCCATATACATATATGTAGATCTGAAATGAAGTAATACACAACAAACCATAACAAGAGAAGTGATAACAGAGTTCGACACAAAATTGCCTATGTCTCTGGGCCTTTGTCTCAATGGGGGAGGATTCTTTATTTATGTTCAAAGCTCAAAAAGTACATCGCAGTAGTGCCATTAGGCTACAAGACTGATCTGGTCATGTTCTTCCAAATCTCTAGAACCCAGCAGAAGAAACGGCACGCAAAATGGATGACTGGAGCTCCCAGAAATGGCCCGCAAGCGTCTGCTCCTCAACAGCTTCCCTGCATAAAAATGACTTTGGCTTGGCTTCCCTTTAGCATAACTCTGCTTTGACTATCCTTTTATGGCCTCAAACAGGCCTAGTTTTTATAGATCTGAAGTTGGTTATCATTCTCCAACTTCCTCCCAAAATCTGACCTCCAAAAATGCCCAATATCTCCCAAAAATGGATAAAATCCATTAATTACAGGCTCAAATCAAATAAAAATCCAAAAAATTAGGGTAAAAACCCACTTTTCACATATATTTAGGCTTTTATCCCCTTTATTCCTACGTGTGCGCCCTTTGAAAGTCATATGGATAGACATGTGGCCAAGCGCTAGCCCGAAGGGCTGTGCACTGGCCCCTCATCCTGGAATCCTTGGTCACGTTGCGCCATTCCATAGAACCGTGCCCCCTATTCTCGTGCTTGGCCTATGGTCTTACCCCTGGTCTTATGGAAGAGGGTGCACCCTCATCCATGGCTTCTGTGCCCCAAACTTTATGGTCACATAGACATAACGAACCATGGGTTGGATCTATCCACTAATGGTCGGGTCGTATGGGAGCGTAATACAACCACGGGATGGGGCTAAGCCCTAGCCCTTTCCGCCTCCAACTAGCACTTTGTGTTAATTTAAATAAATAATTTGTCATATGATTATAAAGAACCAACATGGAGAGGGTGGTTAACCCGGTCCTGCCAGTCCGTAGCTTGGAGGAGGTCGGGCGGTCGAACCCAGTGAAGACCCAATATTTTGTACAAACCAAAAACCAATAGAGGGGTTCCACGTGGCAGCCCAAGAATGGGCCACGTGGCACCTTCCAATTAGCCGAACACGATTCCACTTGTCAACATAGGATTGGACTACCTGTCTGTTGAGGTGTCTGCCCAGTCAACAACCATATCGCCATGTCAGCATGCCAATGTACCTACCACCATGAGCCCGTGCTACGTGTCACCCTTACAGTGGTGACATGTGTCACCCTTTGACTGGTCCAAATCACCTATTGTATGCCCTGTCATCTACCATGTGTCATCTCCAAATGTTTCCACATCAGTTGTACGACTGTACAGTCAGCCTGCCACGTGGACTATACAGACTGTACAGTCACCCCGTTTTTTTACTTGTTTGGGTTTTCGATTAAAATGTGATATCTTTCGCATACAGAGCCTGTTTGACTAAGTAAATATATGGATGGAATCAGGAAGATGAGATAGACACAATGGAATTGGTTTCATCTGATTCTGAGCACTTTCATTTTTGAGCCTTTTTTAGCCTTGTTAGACTCCTGGATCCGATTCTGGATCACACCTCCCCACTAAAAGACCTTTTGGTCCCCAAAAGGTTACTGACCAGTCAACAAGCTCGAAATAGGCCACCTGGCTTGTCCTTTGTCTCTAAACTATGTCCTGTGCACCTGTCTCATCAAGATCAGCTGTAACACAATCATGACAACTGACAATATATTGTTAGCCATTTGAACCCTGTTACATCTTACTGAAGCCACTATCATCCATGTAGACAACATTAATAATGATAGCATCAAAAAGACGACTGCAAATGAGCTGATATACTTGTAATATTTGCACGACATGAGCTTATCTTGAAGCAACTTATGATTGATTTTCCATTCAACAATCATTTCTTGTTCTTGCTTAAGATTGATTACTTCATTTGAAACAATTATTGGTTTGTTTCTTGCTTGCACTGCCTTCTTTAATTGTTCCATTGTTTGAAGTGTTTTATTTTCTTTAACATGATGAGCATGAACCACATAATCTTGATCTGCTTTGGTTAATTGATATTGATTCTTTGTTCTGTAGAAGATTGCCTTACGATCATATAAGTATGGACTACCTAAGACCATTCCACATTCTCTTAGTGGCACTACATCACATGTTACTTCATCCACATACTTAGATGAAATTGCAAATTTGATTGTGCACTGCTTCGTTATGTGCATTTGATGATGATTGCTTATCAATTTAAGTGTGTAAGGCGTATGATGTACTTATGTTTTTAACCGCAATTGCTTAACCAATTCTTCTAAGATTAGATTAGATTGAGATCCAAAGTAATGTGTCTATCTTAGTGTGTTAGATGATTACCCTTATATGAAACAAGTTTCTTTTACAATCAATGCCTTCACCAATTTTACCTGTCATACCAACCAATGAGATCTTTGATTCATCACCTGAATCCAATCCCAAGTTTGTGGGTCTTATTGTCATTGCCATTGTTTTCATTCCCTTCTTTTCCTTGAACCACTTTGGCCTCTTCTCGGGATGCAACTGCCAATATTTGTCCTCATCATGTCCCTCTTTCTTGCAATTCTTACAAGAGGGATTTCCTTCCTTCCTCGTCACTGCATTTGAATTCTTGCCATGCCATTTCCTCTTGTCCTATTTCCTTGAAGACAATGATTCCCCTGACACACCTACTTTTCCTGCTTCAATATACGTAGCTTGAACAGAAACCTCATCAAGTTTAGTGGGTCCAAACATGAATACAGTGTTCCTAATATGCACAGGTAAACCTCCTATATACTTCATAAGAGTTTCTTGTGTTTGTAAAGGGATATCTAACATCAATGCCATTTTTCAAAATCCATCTGTATACTCTTGCACTGTTTGTCCTTTTCTTAGTTTTAAAGATTGCCATTCAATTAATGCTTTTTCTTTATAACCCAAAGGATAGAATTGTTTCCTAAGTGCAGAAATGAAGCTTTTCCATGATGGGAATACATTACCCACTTGTTGTGTTCCATTTTGCAGCTTGCTTTGCCACCAGATGAGAGTTGTACCTGCAAGTCTCAAAGATGCCAACTTGATTTTTGTGGCCTCATCCTTGATCTGTTGCACACTGCAGTAAACCTCCATCTACCTGATCCAATTTTCAAGTTTCTCTGCATTTACTTCACCATCATATATGGGTAACTCAAATTTAACATCAAGTTTTAACAATGGCATTTCATTCTTATGCTTATAAACATGTTTCTTTGCATTAGATTTAGAACTTGAAATTGAAGAAGAAGGAGAAGAAAGAGGTGATGATGGAGGTGAAGGAGGAATCTGAGGATGATCCTCTTCCTCTTCACTTTTTCCCTTTGAAGATTCACCCAAAACTGGTCTCTTTCGTTCCAAGTAATCCTCGTACAAAACATTCACAATCTCCGACATAGCAAGGAAAGTTTTTTGGAAATATTTCTCATCCTGAGAAAGCCCTTCTTTCGATGCCATATTCTCGCTGTGAGAAGCTCTCTTTCTCAATCCAATTAATGGATTCTCTGCAACAATCTCACCTTCACCACGCTATATATTTTCCCTGATTAACATGCAAAAATCAAATCCAAACGTCAACTAGCTCTGATACCACTTGATCCGGAAAAGATCTTTTAATGACTGTGGTTGAGTTTTTAATTGCATGTGTTAATTAACCATTTGAGAAGCTTAATGAAAGAATGACGAAATAAGAGGAATTATGACAGCCATATACATATATGCAGATCTGAAATGAAGTAATACACAAAAAACCATAACAAGAGAAGTGATAACGGAGTTCGGCACAAAATTGCCTACGTCTCCGGGCCTTTGTCTCAGTGGAGGAGGCATCTTTATTTCTGTTCAAATCTCAAAAAGTACATCGTAGTAGTGCCATTAGGCTACAAGACTAATCTGGTCATGTTCTTCTAGATCTCTAGAACCCAGCAGAAGAAACAACACGCAAAATGGATGACCGGAGCTCCCAGAAATGGCCCACAAGCGTCTGCTCCTCAACAGCTTCCTTGCATAAAAATGGCTTTGGCTTGGCTTCCCTTTAGCATAACTCTGCTCTGACTGTCCTTTTATGGCCTCAAAAAGTCCTGGTTTTTATAGATCTAAAGTTGGTTATCATTCCCCAACTTCCTCCCAAAATATGGCCTCCAAAAATGCCCAATATCTCCCAAAAATGGATAAAATCCATTAATTACAGGCCCAAATCAAATAAAAATCCAAAACATTAGGGTAAAAACCCACTTTGCATATATATTTAGGATTTTAGCCCCTTTATTCCTGCGTGCACCCCCTTTGAAGGTCATATGGATATACATGTGGCCAAGCGCCAGCCCGAAGGGCTGTGCACTGGCCCCTCATCCCGAAATCCTTGGTCACGTTGCGTCATTCCATAGGACCGTGCCCCCTATTCTCACGCTTGGCCTATGGTCTTACCCCTGGTCTTATGGTGGAGGGTGTGCCCTCATCCGTGGCCCCTGCACCCCAAACTTTGTGGTCACATAGCCATAACGAACCATGGTCTAGCTCTATCCACTAATGGTCGAGTCGTATGGGAGCGTAATACAACCGCGGGCTGGGGCTAAGCCCCAGCCCTTTCCACCTCTGACTAGCACTTTGTGTTAATTTAAATAAATAATTTTCCATATGATTATAAAGAACCAATAGTGGAGTGAGTGGTTAGCCCAGTCCTACCAGTCTGTAGCTTGGAGGAGGTCGGGTGATTGAACCCAGCGAAGACCCAATATTTTGTACAAACCAACAACCAATAGAGGGGTGCCATGTGGAAACCCAAGACTAGGCCACGTGGCACCTTCCCATTAGCTGAACATGATGCCACTTGTCAACACAAGATTGGACCACCTGTCTTTCGAGGTTTCTTCCCAGTCATCAACTGTACCGCCATGTCAGCATGCCACTGTACCTACAACCGTGAGCTCGTGCCACATGTCACCCTTACAATGGTGACACATGTCACCCTTTGACTGGTCCAAATCACCTGTTGTATGCCATGTCATCTACCACGTGTCATCTCTAGATGTTTCCACATCAGCTATATGATTGTACGACATGTACAGTCAGACTGCCACGTGGATTGTACGGACTGTACAATCACCCCCTTTTTTTACCTATTTGGGTTTTCGATCAGAATGTGATATCTTTCACATACGGAACCTGTTTGATGAAGTAAATATATGGCCAAAATCAGGAAGATGAGACAGACACGATGGAATTGGTTTCGTCTGATTCTGAGCACTTTTATTTTTGAGCCTTTTTTAGCCCTGTTAGACTCCTGGATCCGATTCTGGATCAATAACTCACCATCTTCGCCATTTAAAAGCTGGGGTTTTGAGGAAATCCACGAAAGGTTTTCTGTAGTAATCGGCCTTAGGGTTGACCTATGAAGTTAGGGTAGGCCTCGTTGCCTCACTTCTTGAGCATCCAGCAACCACTTGGTAATAGGGGGAGGAGAGTTTTTGGGTTGACACCTAGATAGGGCTAAAATTAATCTCACACTTAATCACTTAATTTAATTTACAATCTACAACATCAACAATACAATTACACACTTGCAAGATCACTGATCTCACTGTCTTTCAATTTACATTCATATGCAAGCTATCTTTGATGTGTTGTAGAAATAATATCTAAGTGGTTAAATATTTCATTTGGAATACTTGGCTTTCCATGTTTTTTTATCTATCCTTAATTCTTGTACTTGTGGTGTGATCCTTCAAGAAGTGTGCATCCACCTGGAGGCATTCTCTTGATTGGGTCTTGAGTGATTTGCGTCTCTTGGCCATTGAAAATAAGTCCAACCAAACTCTATCTGTTGTGAGCATGCTTGGCTTCATGTGTTGATGATTGCTTTATCTTGAGTATTTTTAATTCCTGCACATGCGAATAAACATGTTAGTATATTGTATATCTTGTATTTAGCTTAGTCTTAATCTGTACATCTTAAGAATTCTTTTGTATATCTTGTATCTAGTCTAAGGTAGCTTTGTATATGATATATTCTTTGTGTCTAGTTGTATCTATCTTGTTGTAATACTTTGTAACTTGTAATTATCTTGTAACGAACATCCCCTTAACTTAGTTGACCCCATTGCCCAGTCTTAGGCACTAGTCTTAGTTTCTCTAGGAAAAGGTTTGGCTCTCATACTTAGATAGTTGCATCTTGCATTTGTTGATTGACATCTTAGGCTAGATTTCCTTTAACCTTTTAACTAATTAAAATCAACTCTTAGAACACTTAATCGTAAATCTCATCTAGTAACTAGGGGCTACCCCCCTTGGCTTCCCTAGGAGTTAGCCTAGATGGAAGAGGTTCAAGTCAAAGTGATAGCGTGGGCTTTGAACCTAGGCATTGTGCCTCCGAGGACACACTAAGTGAGCAAGATTTAGCTCACGTTTGCAAGTGTGTATAAGTAAGGCAACATCTTTGGCACCATTGCCGAGGATAATTCATTTATTCTTAGTCAAAACGACTTAACTTATTCTTTTAGAACTAATAAAAACTTTAGTCACTAAAATTATTTGAACTTGCATTGGTTGATTTTGGGTGATTCCTTTCCAAGTGGTGACTCCATTGAACAACTCTATCAAGTATACTACAAGGAGAAATCCTTGTGGGTTGCTTGAATTTCTTGGAGAAGAAATTCATATCCAATTCTTGTTCTAGCTTAATAGTCTAACTTTTGCCTTCCTTCTTGTTTTTACTTTGTCTGATGCTCCTGTTTGTTTCATAAACTTGGTCATCTGGCGACTCCACTTTCAAAATAAATTGACAAAGTATTCTTCAAGAAGGAACTCACGACTTGTTGGGTTTCATCCTTGGGCTTGAAAAAGTTTGTGGATGAAGTTAGCATGTTTCCCTTTTTGTTGGATCCTTAGTAATATTTTGGGTTCCAGATTTTTCTTTTTCAATGAGCGACCTCCATAAACCTTTTGATTTTTCAAAGATAGTTGGTTATCCTAATTATATACCTGAATATGTTGTTGACAATGTGATTGAATTTCATAATGGTGATGATGTTTGTGCTCATGTCAAGGCCTTTGGGCAATTAGTTGATGATTGGGATGATTCACCCATTTGTGAGGATGCTCTTATGTGATTGTTTTCTTGGACTCTTTTGGTGGATGACGGTTATGCTGGTCATTAGTTTCTTCTTTATGAGGATAATTTGATCAAGACCGTATGAGACTTTCTGCATGACTTTTTGGAAAGATTTGGGGATGACCGGGATGAAATTTACAATGAATTGGTTGATGATTTTATGGAAAAATGGAGGAGGAAGAATCTTATAGCTATTGCAACAACTAATTCAGACATAGGGGTTGATTCTCCACCAGATCCCATTGAGGAGCTTAAAGAAATAATTCTGAACATGCAGTATGCCCATACAAAACAATTTGAAGCCATAATGAACAACTCACGGCCATAGAAGATCAAATCAAAATCATGGAAGCTGACTTTACAGAAACTTATGTTGACTATCTGGACCCCCATGAACTTGAGCTTGACAGTGAAAAAGATAAGGAAATTCATAGGGAAACTCCAGATGAATACATGGATGAGTCAGTCATTTACTTTGAGGAGGTAAAGGAATTTGAGTTTAAAAATGTTGAGTATCTAGATAATTCAAGTCCCCACCCTCCTTCCATGGAACCAATTTCTTTGGAGGAGAACCTTGACAACCTTGAGGACAGTATAATGGTTCCATTGACATGTTTGTTTCCGACCTCTCAGCCAAAATAGGACTTTGTACTGAACAGTGGGAAAATGGAAGGCAACTTCAGTTTATCAATGTCATATCATTATGAGTATTGGTTGGCCTTCCACCTCGGCAGTCATGAGAAGCAAAATATCAAAATTTTATGTGGCTTTTCATATTCCAGTGTTTGGTTGAAGGAAAGAAGGAGCATGATTCTTGGTTGGTACTTTCTCGCGAAAATTTCCAAGTTAATAAAACTTGGGAAGGGATCTTCTGTGAGTCATCCTGGACAAGGATGTTTCAAACACTTGTTGCTTCATTCCATCCAGTGCATGGACGATTGTAACGTATCTCTAACCCTCCTCTTGTATTACAATTTTGTATTCTTTCATTTATTATGTGATTATGTACTTAGATATATTTTTGTATCATAGTTTCATATAGATGTTGTACAACAGTTATTTCATTATGTAAATGTCGTTTAAAGCATTTATTTTATTTATTCGATATATATGTTTGCTTATGTTGGATATTGGTGAGCACCTATTTGTAGATGTCGGATTCTCGTATGCTCTTCGTCCCATGTGAGAAGATTGAACACACTTCCCCATGTGGAGCCAGATGTTGACTACCTCTTCAACTAGGGGGTCAACTCCATATACCATGAAGATATGCATCAACAAGATGCAAACATGTCGAAGACTAATTGGTTCTACAGGGCATTTTTTTGCTCCAGCACACAGTTTTGTAAGCGAGATTACCATACCCCTGCGTGGGTTTATAATGTAATAGGTCTACATGGATCATGTTAGGTAAGTTTTCTTAGGGTTTCTTCATTAGGAGAGTTCCTTTCATTGAGTTTTTTTTATCCTCGGGAGGTTAATGTGGCCTAACCAGTCAGGTTAATCTCCCCTGAGTTTTTCACTCCCACCCAATAAATCCTCCAAAGTGGTGAAAGGAGTTATAATGAAGTCATTCCTAGGTAGCTAGTGTTTAGGAATGTTGTAAATGACCATGTAAGACAACATGCGAAATTTCGCGGAATTCCGTCAAGTCTAGCTAGGTTTTTTAAGTTTCTGAATTAATTAATTAATTAATTCTGGGTAATTAATGTAAAAATTAGGTCTCGGGATTTTTGATAGGGGTATTTGTACTCAAAAAAAAGCTAATGAGACCCCCTACACTCGTGTACCAAGTTTCAACTCAATCGGACAAGTTTTGCTAGGTTGTTTTTTCACTTAGGAGTTTTTCAGAAAAATGACGATTTTAATTACCAAACCCAAGACATGGGCAAATGCCAATTTTGTAATAATGAGTCAAATTAGGTGAAGTAAGTGGAAAATAATGATGAGAGGGACCCCACCATACCTTTCCTACCCTTTTAAAACCCCCATTTAATTAAAATTACATTTTAATTAATTCCCAATTAATGGGTACGTAGACCCTTACCCACGTGAGTACTTAATAACTCATTTAATAATAGTAATGGGTTGTGGGACCCTCCTTATGAGGTGCACCCTTCCTCTATCCACTCACATGACCTTTGCCTTACCTTCCAAGTCACCTCTCAACCCTCACGCACTTCCTCCTACTTCATGTTTTCCCCTTTCTCACATAAACTTACCTCACGCACTAACTCACGTAGACTCTCACTTAATTAAAAGAGTGGGTCCCCATTTCCCTTCCTCCACATATCATGTGCCTCCTGGGCATGTGCTTCTCTATGCCATCCACACTCCTTCCATGTACCATCCCTTAGCTCACGTCTTTCCCTTCATGCACATGCTTTCCTCTTTAGAATTCACGTTTTCTCTTTTGGTAAATGGGAAGAATCTCATGTAGAAGGAGAAACATCATTTTTTTTTGGGAGATGTCTCACGTGGACTTAGAAACAAATCCTTTCAAAGAAAGCAACCCTTCCTCATGACCAATACGCCCTCTTTTCTTTTCCTTTTCACCCATCCTCTTCCTCACTTACCATTTTCGCCCCTACCCTAAAAGATACACGCCTTATTTAGCTTGAGTTCTTTTCCCTTGGATGTTTGAAACTTGTCAAAGATCCAAGAGGTATCTCTTGGTCTCCCAAGGCTATATAAGAAAACCCTCACTCCCTCATTCAAGATCATTCTTCACAGTATTTTTATGCTACCAAATTCTTCCCATCCCTCTGTTTCTCTCATTACTTCCACATTGCTTCACTGGTTTTGGTTCTTGAAGAGCTTGTAGCAGCATTGATGCTACAACCTCTTCCCATTTAATAATACAGAAACTGCTTTGGAGGATACTGTGGTGTTCAAGATTAGTCTGGATTTGTCACTCATTGTGAAGTGATATCATTCTGAATCTTTATGTGTTTAGGTAAATAGTTTCTCAAGTAAATTAGTTTACTAGGCTAGGTGAGGCAATAGTGTAGTTGCCCATCTATATATTTTGACATGCTTATATAATGGAAACTATGTTGTATTGTCTATGCATGCAGGATATTATCTGTTGTTCCATATCACTTCTAGCTTAAGTTTTGCAGATCACCTCTATGAAGTTGTTGGGATAGCTTCAAGGATGAATGTACCCTCATCTTTGCTTACACTTCACTAGCATTCTCTGTCCCTCTTACTCATTCTTTCAGATTCAGTTTTTGGTATCTAACATACTTAGATTGGTCACTTAATCAATACAATTTTCTGGTTTTTGTATGCACGAAATTTCTACTTAAAAATAGAAATTTCATAACTTTGTTGAGTGTGTTGCAGCTCAAATCAGCAAGCAATAGCTTGCTGATTTTTGCAGGGTCTTACCAGGACAAGAGGGCATGCTGCCCAATTTTCATACACAACACACTCTCAGAACAACTCCTCTCACTGTGGTAATTTTTTCTTCTTCCCGATCTACTCTAAAATATTGTAAACGCAAGCCCAAAGGAGTTGTACCCAAGCGGCTTTCTTTCCCTTCCTTTAGTCTTTACTTTGCAAGCTTAGCTAGAATAGTCGTGATTTCTACATGCATGCTTAAAGCTAAAATAATCTAGAGTAGATCTCACACTTAACACACGCTAGCTTAGAGCTCGTGGTGGCTTAGATTAGATCTTTATTTTCCGTTGCATGCAAGTTTCAGTTTATTTAATCTTTATCTTACACATGCGCATGATAACACTGGTTTCATAAAGGCATAAAGTAATCATCTTTTACAATTCTGCAAGTTACTTTTAGTTCTCACACTTCACATGTGCAATCTAATAAACTAAGAACTCAATCATTAATTCTGGTTTGGGTCCCCAAGGCCTTTTCTGGAAACTAAATTTTAACTTGCAATCCATTTGTTTAAAGGCATCAGCCTACATCATTTTCAGATCTCAGTTTCACAAGAATTTTAGTTCTTACATTTACATGCAATAATTCAAACAACTTAAGAACTAAATTTGCAAATTCATCATTTAAAGGAATCAGCCTGCTTATCTTTCAGTTTCAATATTGTGGCAATCCTTTGTTGAGCAAGCTTCAAGCACTCAATCACACTTCGCAATATTTAGCTCATAGGTCTAAAATTTATTAATTAGACTTAATATGACACCATAACTCACCATCTTTGCCATTTAAAAACTGAGGTTTTGAGGAAAGCCACGGAAGGTTTTTCGGAGTACTCGGCCTTAGGGTTGACCTGTGAAGCTAGGGTAGGCCTCGTTGCCTCACTTCTTGAGCATCCAACAACCACTTGGTAATAGGGGGAGGAGAGTTTTTGGGTTGACACCTAGATAGGGCTAAAATTAATCTCACACTTAATCACTTAATTTAATTTACAATCTACAACATCAACAATACAATTACACACTTGAAAGATCATTGATCTCACTGTATTTTAATTTACATTCATATGCAAGTTATCTTTGATGTGTTGTAGAAATAATATCTAAGTGGTTAAATCTTTCATTTGGAATACTTGGCTTTCGACGTTTTTTTATCTATCCTTAATTCTTGTACTTGTGGTGTGATTCTTCAAGAAGTGTGCATCCACCTGGAGGCATTCTGTTGATTGGGTCTTGAGTGCTTTGTGTCTCTTGGCCATTGAAAAGAAGTCCAACAAAACTCTATCTGTTGTGAGCATGCTTGGCTTCATGTGTTGATGATTGCTTTATCTTGAGTATCTTTAATTCCTCCACATGCAAGTAAACATGTTAGTATATCGTATATATTGTATTTAGCTTAGTCTTAATCTGTACATCTTAAGCATTCTTTTGTATATCTTGTATCCAGTCTAAGGTAGCTTTGTATCTGATATATTCTTTATGTCTAGTTGTATCTATCTTGTTGTAATACTTTGTAACTTGTAATTATATTGTAACAAACATCCCCTTAACTTAGTTGACCCCATTGCCCAATCTTAGGCACTAGTCTTAGTTGCCCTGGGAAAAGGTCTGACTCTCATACTTAGATAGTTGCATCTTGCATTTGTTGATTGACATCTTAGGCTAGATTTCCCTTAACCTTTTAACTAATTAAAATCAACTCCTAGAACTCTTAATCGTAAATCTCATCTAGTAACTAGGGTCTACCACCCTTGGCTTCCCTAGGAGTTAGCCTAGATGGAAGAGGTTCAAGTCAAAGTGACAGCATGGGCTTTGAACCTAGGCATTGTGCCTCCAAGGACACACTAAGTGAGAAGGACTTAGCTCATGTTTGCAAGTGTGTATAAGAATGGAAACAATCCCTAAAATGGGGATTACGGGGCACAACTGTACAGAGATTCATATCTGATAAATGTTAACTCCTATATACTTTTTTCAAATTTGTGTTCGATATTATTTGTTTCTTTCCTTTTTTGGTCTCACTAGTTTCTGCATGAAATAAACTAGTGAGATACAATTTTACTTATTCTAAAGTTCTAACTAATATTAATATTCTATTCTTTATTAGATTATAACATTTTGATAATGCATGTGCATGTTTGAGCAATAATCCTGTCATATATTGGTCAATTTTAGCATGACATATTATCAGTGCCTTTAAATTTGAAGTTTTCATTTGGCTCTTTATTTGTAATGAATTCCAGATGTCAAGAGTCTTATTCTAACTCTTGTTACAGAAAGAATTCTAACTCTTGTTACAAAAAGAAGTGCAATGGAGAAATGTCTTTTCTTCACATTCCTAATTACTTTTAAATTATTTTCTACCCAATTAAGTAGAGCACTCCAAAAAATGAAAATTAAAACTAAAGTCTTGTTTTCATTGATTGGATATCTGTTTTTTCGTTTTTTTGCAAAATACATCTTATATTTATAGAAATCAAAACAAAAATGGAAAGGTATATACAATGGACTTTATATCCTCTTCCAAAGAGAAATTAATGCTGAAATAAAGTCTAAATAGACTATAGAATCTTAGAATTGAGGATCCTTTATGAAAAAATAACTCTTGGCCAATAACTGGTGACATACCTCATCATGCCACATAGCACAAAAAGTGGACAGAAAGCTAATCTCAAACTCAAAAATAAACATAGAGATGGTGAACAAAGCATAAACTCTCAAGCACTGCCAAATCCCAAAAGAGGAGCGAACTAGATTGTCACCAAACAATGCCACTCACCAATAAACCCAACCTTGAAAGAGAACTAAGCAATAGTCCTAAATGAATGCCCAACAGCTGCTAGAAAAGTGGTAATCCCAAAAAATATGCTTCACTATCTCAGAATGGAGATGAATAGGATTGAGTCCATCAGGAAGCCCACTCTTTGCCAATCTGGATTTAGGGAACCCCCTGGTAGATAACCAACCAAGCAAAAACAAACAACTTATAAGACATCCAAATGGACTAAACACTGTGAAGTCTTTGAACCCACCTGTCCTCCATATCAATGTCATTGATTCAAAAATGAGTAAAGCCCACCTATCTGGTGTTCTTCCTTTGATAGGCCCTTTCTTGACTCTAGAATGATTTCTTTAATTTTTTCTACTAGCTGTATTCTCTCACAAGAAGGGTACGCCCCATTCATTGAAGTTTTTTTCCTTCCTTTCTATCCTAAATAACTCATTTCTAAGATGTCTGTAAAATTGTGTGATGTAGACCAGTCATACATATTTGTAGTTGCCATTCTCTATTGATAACCCTTGTTGCCCTGAGAAACTTAATAACTTTGAAGATCCCTGTACTAAATAGGGTAGGTAAGTTAAATGAATGGTCGACTTTGTTTGATAGAAGTTTATTGCAAGAGTTCAAAAGTAGTTGTGGTGTAATAATTTTGAAACTATAATATCCAACTAACCTCTTTCCATATAGATCAAATGCATGTGGAGTCCACTCTGTCTTGCTATCAGTTTATTGAAAGAATTTAAGAGTATTCTCTTTCTAATCATTTTGAAGCTGTCACAGGCAATAGACTGTTCATTCGCAACTAACTTAGTTGTGACATATGAGAGCATTCAAGAGTAAATTTTGGATTATTTAATGTGTTCTCTATTAAATTTATCTGGTGGGAGATGCCTATTTGAATTTAGTTACTCATTTCTAAAGAATATCACAATCTCATATATGTCATTGAAAGATTGTTACTGTGAGGTCTTTATAAAGGTCATTCTGCAGCTCCAGGTTTAAATCTGTTCAAATTATGAATCTCAATTCTATGCACCCATGAAGGATCCCTTCATTCTTGTAAAGTGTTGAAGAAAACAACGTTTTTCTTAGGAATATAACCAAACAATATATTTTTTCATGTTTCTGCAAGTCAGGGTTTCTCTTAAGCCAGTTGAACTATATTCTAAAATACATACAGCTTCAGCAAACATTTTAAAGGCCCAGTGACCATGTATGGTAATTTTAGTTCCAACATGTGCCTTTCTGAGCAATAGGGCATTGTTTTTGTTAGAGAAAGTAGTTTAAATTAATTTATTCTAGTTGAATGTCTTCCAAATTTTCCAAGAAGGCTTCTGCAACTACATTTTAAGAGTAATTTGTTAGAATTTCTTATGGTGGATTGTAAAGCTTATGCATCTATATTATATTGCCATCATAAATGAGAGACAGAAAATGAGAAATATCTGGAAAAAAATATCCAAGTCTTTTTATGTCTTACACAATCATGGACTAATACCCCAACTACAGTGAGAAAAATCTCATGGGTGAAACTTGGTGTCAAAATATTGGAAATGAATTTTATGTCACCTGAACAATGTATCAATAACTGGCAATAAAATGACATAACAATCTTATAGGTTTTCAAAAGGATTAAAGTCATGCCCATTGTTACCATTCATGATGCATGAAGACTTGTACTTGTATTTAAGACCTTTTTCAGCAGGTTGTTCATGGATAATTTTGTTTGGAGGCCTTGGTTGCATCTTTTGATGTATATCCCTTCATTGAGGATCACATTTTGAGGCATTACTACATATTTTGAGGTGTGGTGGCACATGTGGTATATTTTTTTCTTTTGGAGATCTTATTGGCATATATTCATGCATGTGTTTATTGAAGGTGCATCTTACACATACTAAGGCATTGTGACACATTTGGATGTTGATGATTACAGTTGCGTGAGACATTCTCCAGGACAAAAACCTAAGAGAAAGCCTCTGAGAAGGCTGTGTGGTTCCTATCTGAGACAGAGATGGAACGTAGAGATGGCCTCCTCCTTATAGAGAGTTGAGAATAACTTTGTAATGTCCCCCACCTCTTGATGAAGAGATTTGGAAGACTTAGTGGTCTAGGTGTCCCCACTAGGCCATAGTCTCACACTGAGGGGAAGGGTCAACCAAACTAAGGTTACATTCTTAAGTTGACTTGACAAAAAGGTGAAAAAAAGAATTAAAAGATAACTCAATGAAGAAAAAGAAAAGTTGGAGGTTGAGTTAGGGTTAACTCTAGGATTTAATGTAACTCAACAGGAAAATAGAAGAAAAAGTATAAAGAGAAGGCTAGGGTGCATCTCTTGGGCGTTCTGGATTTTGGTAATTGCTTGTTATTTCTCTTGAGCATACAGTTTGAGGGTTTTGTTGTTACAAACCCTTGTGAAAAAATCGGTGGTGAAATATCCACTCACCTTGTTCTAAGCTTGGTCTCGAGGATGAAATACTCCACCCACACCATTCTACATTCATCACAGATCCACCTATCAATTCAGGAGAGTAGCAAGGCCGTACTGTTCAGGGATTTCCAGCAGGGGCACACCATATCTTGAAGAAGAGTTCGATCCAGNTCACCTTGTTCTAAGCTTGGTCTCGAGGATGAAATACTCCACCCACACCATTCTAAATTCATCACAGATCCACCTATCAATTCAGGAGAGTAGCAAGGCCGTACTGTTCAGGGATTTCCAGCAGGGGCACACCATATCTTGAAGAAGAGTTTGATCCAGCCAATCAAGAGAGCTTGGGGGTATTCCAGCACTTGGGTTCTATTTGCAGGTCCTTGACCAACATTTTGGAGGCTTTCTTGAGGAGTTATCACCATCAGATCTTTAGTTATAGATTGGGACAGCCTTGAGGTAAGGAGGACATCTTGTGATTCAGCATTTCTCAGATCTAGAGAGTTCTACCTAGGATCTGAACCTGAAACTTCTCCTAAGGGGTTAGCACATCCCGATCTATCATCCTAGAGAGTTTCAGAGGTTTTGGAGGTGTCCTTCATTCAGGACGAATTATTGAGCTATTCAGGGTTTCAGGAGGGCGTAAATTGCATTAGGGTTTCAGTCGTTGGAGGAGGAGGATTGAGTATTTCAGCTTCAGACTTCTAGGAGAGGTTTCCTTGGTCCCGATCTACATTTTGGTGGAGTTTGGCACGTTTTGGGCATATCCTTCAGATGGGCCTAAATATTGGTCCCTTATCATCCAGCAGGACGTACCAACAGCCCAGGGGAGTTGGAAGTTCACTTGTTGTTGGCACCTTGGGTCTTCACATTGTATTCAGCCTTTGGAGGCTTATTTTGTATTATCAGGAGCATTTTGTAGCATCTCATATCATTTAGCTATTGGATCCATCTGAGGACTATTCCATATCTTCTCTACATCGTATCAGGTTCATTCTTTTTCATAATAAAGGTCAGATCTATGTTTGTGTTTTCCATATATTGAGTATTGTTATGATCTTGCATGTATTGAGTAAATCTTATATGAACCCCGTTGGAATAGTTGAAACAAACCCTAAGGCCAAAACATCAATATCCACCTGCACATCAAATAATCAATAAACACATCAGTGAAAGTTAGTGGTTTCAAGCAAAAAAATTGGCTTGGGATCATTACAAACTCCAGATGATTCTCCTCTGTAACGCAGTGAGAAAGGAGATTTGTAGAGTTGGACGTGTCTGTGGCTAAGCACAAGGTGAACGTGTGAATTCCCAAAGAGCTGGGTGCATCGTCATGAGACAAAGATGAATATGATGTATTAGCCTCCTCTAAGAAGACAGTTGATGGTGAACTCCAGATGACTCTCCCATGTAATGCAGTGGGAAAGAAGATCTGTTGAGTGGACGTGCCTATGGACAAGCACAGGTGAACGTGATCCTAGTGGTTGAACACTAGTGAGAGTGGTTCTTCTGTGTAATGCAGTGAGCCAGAGATATGGACATCTCTATGGATGTGCCCCTAGTGGTTGAGCAGTAGTAAGTGTATGAGATCCCTTGCTATATTTTTCAAGAGTCAGACCTACCTGTAACCCTAATTGTAATGTAAAGGATACAGGACGACCCCACCTTAATGTAATTGATAATTAATTTAAAAGATAATTAATCTGGCTAATATTAATTATATTATGAGATAGAGAGGTAGACCCTGTTGTGCCAATAGACACTTTTGTTGACAGTTCAAGTCTAATATAAGTAAAGGTAAATTTCCCATTAAGGAATCATATCTTTTGTGTGTGTTTGGAAATTTCAGCAAGTACATCTTCTTGGGAAAAGGTGCGCACCTCTCTTGGGCGCTAGTCTTCTAAGGTTTGTGAGCACCCTTTTGTGTGCTAGGTTTTCTTGGTGGTGGAGGTCTTTCTCTTGAAGAATATAGCAAAGGATTGGTTGGGTTTTCTTCCCTTGTTGAGAAGGGTTTCCTAGGATACTTCTTGTGTACTTGTGCATGGTGCTTCTTCTTGTGATCTTGGTTGCTGCAACAAAATTGTTTATGGTTTAAGTAAAATACTAAAATGAAATGAACTTCATGCTTAAGACTTTCTTATTGAAAAATCAACATGGTATAAGAGCATAGGTCTTGAATAACCCATTACACAAGCATCTACCAGTCTCCTCTCTTTTCTGCACAATTGTACGACCCTCCTAGGGTTTCCAAAAAATCCGTATGACCCTCCTTTTTGAGGTGTTTCAGCCCTTAATACTTGAACGTTGGGGATAATTTTTTCATAGGAGAGTACTAACTCCTCCAGCACACCTCTAGAGACTCTCAGAGTGAAATTCTGATCATTTTGAAATTTTGGCCCTAGGGTTTCGCTAAATTCTGCAGAAATTTCAGAATTAGGGTTTCTGCAACTCATTGAAGGAGATCTTCAGCTCACCAGTGTTCTCCTATATTTAAAAGGATTATTGTTGGAATTCATAAGTCCAACAAAACCTAAAAGTGCTATCCTAGCCTAGCCGTTAAATTTTCTAGCCCAATTGACAAGGGTTTGTGAAGAATCTAAAATTATGATGAACAAAACTATGATGGAAGATAAGCTTTATGGATCAAGCAACTTCAAGTTCCTGGAAGACAAGACTTCATAGGAAGGCTTATTTTGGATGATACAAAAAGGTGACACTATGACTACCCTCTTCATGAATATGTCAAGAGGACAGAGATCAGTCAGGTTCCATTGGAGAAATCATATCAGCACCCTCAGGTATCCACTTGTATATATATTATTTGTATCATTTTCATGAGAGAAATTGCATGAGGAAGGAACCTTTTGTTGAAGTCATGGATCCATAGGGTTCTCAGTGCATTAACAACACATTGTAAGTGAAGACTCGAGGTTTGATTGTTGTAATTGTCATTCCTCTAACCTATATTTCTAAAGTTTTCTACATTACAAGCAAGTAGTGTAGTTGTGACAACAATCCTTAAATTGCTTTGATTCTAGAGACGTACTCATTGTTCTCCTTTAGGAGATATTTTTGTTTTGGTTCCTCTTGTTTTCTTGTTCCAGACAGTTTAACAACAAAGGAAGATGTTTATCCTTCAGAGGGAGTCAAAACTATTTGAGAAAGAGGAAGAATAGAACCATCATTGAGGCAACCAATGCAATAATGCATGATCAGAATATTTCTATGATTATATGGGCAGAAGCATGCATGACATGGTATGTGTTCAGAACAAGAGTCTTCACCAGACTTTGAAAAACATAACTCCTGAAGAATCCTTCATCAGAGTGAAGCCTGAGATTGAACACTTCAATATATTTGGGTGCCCAGTGTATTTTCATGTACCCAAAGAGAATAAGTCCAAGATAGACCCTTCAGGGAAAAAGGATATGTTTATGGGATAACAATGAATCTTCAAAGACATTCTAGATCTACATCCCTGGTCAGAGACAGATTGATACAAGCATAGATGTTGTCCTTGAAGAAGAGATAGCCTTTCAAAGATCCAGAGAATCTGAGATGGAGATTGACAGTGAGACAATACCTTCTCCCCCTTTAGCAATTTAGAGGGAGAAAGACATTATTCCAACTGATCCAGTTGCTCCAGTTGATATGTTCATAGATATTGCAGTAGAGCATAAAAGGTCTACCTAGGCTCACTCTGAAGGAGGCAGAGAAACATACAAGCCTTTCAAGGCACATCCCAAGAGAACAAAGAGATTTTTTGAGCTACTCTTCATCCATGAGCTACATCATTGATTATGAGCCTTCTTGTCATAGAGAAGCAACAGGAGAACAAGTATGGAAAGATGCCATAACAGAAGAATACCAGTATTTATTAAAATAATGATGTATAAGATATTGTTCAGAGACCAGAAGGGAAGTCTTTGATGACTTCCAAGTGGATCTATAAGATCAAGCATGCAGTTGATGGAAGTGTCGATAAATACAAAGCGAGATCTATAGCCAGAGGTTTCTCAAAAATAGAGGGAGTTGTCTATGATGAGACACTTGATCCAGTAAGCTCGATACACTTCCATTCGTACTACCATCCATGAGTTAGAAACTATATCTTATGGATGGATTCTTGATGAGTTTGGGTTTCAGCAAGAGTGTTGTTGATCCAAACCTATATTATTACAGTGTTGGTGACGAGAGCCTAATTATGATGACTTATTAAGAAAACCTTGTTGTTGGATAAAAGTAAGATTTGACTTATAATTTCGAGATGAAGGATCTGAGTATGATGCACTACTTCTTGGGACAAGAAGTATGACAGAGGACCGATGATATTTTCTTGAGTCAAGGAAAATATACAATGGGAATATTAAATAAGTTCAGTATGACAGAATGAAAATCCACGGTGATAGATTTGAAGAAAAGGATTGATGATGATTCAAACGAGACTAGTCCATAGTTGATTGCATCACTGATGTATTTGGTTAACACCAGATGTGATTCATGCTATGAAGTGAATGTACTTAGTCATTCCATGTGTCAACCGAGACAGACTCACTGGACAAAAACAAAACATGTATTGAGATATCTACAAGGCACAATTAGATATGGCCTGAGATATGCCTCCAGTGAAGAATTGTGTTTGCAGAGATATGAAGAATGGACAAAGAGTACAGTGGACCAAAATAGCACATTCGGTTGTTGTTTTATCGTGAAGGTTTCCATCGTTTCCTGGTATAGAAGGAAACAAAAATTTGTGGCCTTGAGTACCACAGAAGCAGATTATATATCATCGAGTGTGTGAAGAAATGTGACTTCACAAGCTTCTGACAGATTTACTTGATCATGAGATGGATTCTATGATGATAATCAGAGTTGTGTGTAAAACTCCTTGAGAACCCAGTGTTTCATGATAGATCGAAAACATTGAGATAAAATATATCAGAGACATGATGCAGAGTAAAATAGTATGCATGTAGTACCTTCTTACACATGAGCAGATTGCAGACATCTTCACCAAATTAAATTGGTGAAGAATACCTCCCTAGTTGAAAGGGAGTGTTGATGACTACATCCAAGACAAAGTTCAAAGTACATCCGTTTGAGACTTAGCATGATGAAGAATGCCTCCCTAGCTGAGAGGGAGTTTTGATGATTACAACTGTGTGAGACATTCTCCAGGACACAAACCTAAGAGAAAGTCCCTGAGTAGGGTATGTGGTTCCTATCTGAGATAGAGTTGGAACATTGAGATGGACTCCTTATAGAGGGTTGAGAAGAACTCCAGATGATTCTCCTATGTAACGCAGTGATAAAGGAGATCTGCAGAGTTGGACATGTCTGTGGCTAAGCATAAGGTGAAGTGTGAATTCCCAAAGAGTCGAGTGCATCGTCATGAGACAGAGATGAAGATGATGTATTAGCCTCCTCTGAGAAAATAGTTGATGATGAACTCCAGATGACTCTCATGTGTAATGCAGTGGGAAAGAAGATCTGTTGAGTGGACGTGCCTGTGAGCGAGCACAGGTGAACGTGATCCTAGTGGCTGAGCACTAGTGAGAGTGGTTCTTCTATGTAATGCAGTGAGCCATAGATATGGACATGCCTATCGATGTGCCCCTAGTGGCTGAGCACTAGTGGGTGTATGAGATCCATTGCTATATTGTTCAAGAGTCAGACTTGCCTATAACCCTAATTGTAATGTAAAGGATACAGGTCGGCCCCACCTTAATGTAATTGATAATTAATGTAAAAGATAATTAATATGGTTAATATTAATTATATTATGAGAGAGAGAGGTCGGCCCTATTGTGCCAATAGACACTTATGTTGATAGGTCAAGTCTAATATAAGTCAAGGTAAATTCCTCATTGAGGAATCATATATTTTGTGTGTGTTTGGAAATTTAAGCAAGTACATCTTCTTGGGAAAAGGTGTGCACCTCTCTTGGGCGCTAGTATTCTAGGGTTTATGAGCACACTTTTGTGTGCTAGGTTTTCTTGGTGGTGGTCTTTCTCTTGAAGAATATAACAAAGGATTGACTGGGTTTTCTTCCCTTGTTGAGAAGGGTTTCCCAGGATACTTCTTGTGTACTTGTCCATGGTGTTTCTTCTTGTGATCTTGGTTGCTGCAAAAAAATTGTTTATGGTTTAAGTAAAATGCTAAAATGGAATGAACTTCATGCTTAAGCCTTTCTTATTGAAAAATCAACACTAGAGGCATTGCCACATCATGTAGAGAGATGTTGGAGAATTTGAGAAGAACCCTAGGCTTTGATGCCACCTATTTATGGGGAGACTTATGACTTCAACAACGTAGTAAAATTATAAAAAACATAGCACTTATAATATGTCACTTCATCGAAACTTTGTAGAAAAAAAATATTTTCTTTCTCACGGATACCTTTTTAACACTTGAAACATATCCATTAAAAATGTTGAAATTATGAAATGTTTGTCAGGATTTTAATTCCTTTTACAAAAAAAATGATTGATTGATGTTATCTCAATATGGTCAAAGTTGACAAATCAAAATCAACTTCAATTGGTCAATGTTAATTATATATGTTGATTAATTGCCATTTATGGAGGCAGAAGAAAATTCACAAAAAATGATGATAAAACAAGGAAACCCCATCTTGGTCACTTGAAGGTTAAGCCTAGGTCTAGGAGAGATAATAAAGGTAACAAGGCAATTGGTTCACCTCTACGAGACAACAAACAAATCCAAAGTATAAAATGGGCAATTACCAAGTTATATAGTTCATAAACAACCTCTTAGACACTAGATAAGTAACAGATCTAATTGTTGTTGCAAATTACTACAATAAAACAATGTATAACAAAAATAAATATTTTGCAACAACAACAAGAAAAGATACTCATAAATGTAGAAATTTAACATATAAACCAAGCCTTCAACATGTACAATAATATCCAATTACTAGATCTAAATTATKAGTATCTTAAACCACTTTTCTAAGTATGTATACAACAAGTAAATAAACCCTAGTGGTTGTAGAAAATTTTTACAACAACAACAATAAATATCATTAGTTTTCTATAGTTAGAGTTAGAGAAGTTAGTGAAATCACTTTGAGATAGAATGCTAATTMTAAGTGTAATTTTCACCACAAGAAGAGATTTAGACTAGTGTCATTGTCTTTCATGGATTATGGAGTCATGCATGCAACACCTTGAAGATTGAACTAGACGAATAAGAAGAATGATGTTTAAACCCTAAGGTGCAAAGCCTCTTGGGCCTTAGGTCCTTGAATACTAGCAAGAGAATGGTTTCACAAAATTTGGACAAACAAAGCATATGGAGGAGAGAAAGACTCATGTATACTCCCTATGGTTTCACCAAGATAAAATAACATGCAAAAATATAGTAATTATCACTTTAAAACATTAGCAATGACATAAAATTGCAGAAATTGCTCAATGGTTATCCACGTCGCTAGGCAAAGAAAAACCCTAGTTGCAGCAATGTACCATCCAAGAAAGAAAAAACATCCACTAACATCCTCCTTCAACAAGTGCACACCGGATCCAAGAGATAAGAGATAAAGATAACAAACTCTTCTAAAGTGGATCTCCCACAAATATGAGAGGACATGATGATGAAAAAAAGAATGGAGTGGTAGCCTTATTTATAAGGGAAATCCTAGTGCTCCAATAGTCTAAAAAGTGAAAATTCATGTTTACAAGTGGGGCCAACCCCTCAATTTTCCTCTACAAATGATAAATCATGTCAAAATAATATAATAATGTCCTCCTAGGTCACACATGTGGTGATTTCAAGCTCCAAGAGGGTGTGTGAAGGCCTTACAAGGCCACGTGTCATCATCTCATGGTGCAATCATGGCAAGAGGTGCATCTCCTCATCTATGGTAATGTCACATCATCAATGGTACCCCAAATGGAAATCAAGTCCCATCATTGTTAAACCCTAAAGTGTGATGTCATCATCAAAGGAGAATCAATGTTCAAGGTGTAGAGAAATGTGTCCAAAGTGGAGAGGAGTGTATCTCATCTCTGCAAGGCATTGAATTGTCCACCGATGTAACGTCCTCCATCCAATGAGTAATATTCCATAGGGTACAATGCCCAACATGTGGGATTCCATCCCACCTGTGTTCCACCATGTCAAAATTTGTAAAAAGCAAGCCCATCTATCCATCGTCCATGGTCCTGAAGATGTGAGAGCCATTGTTTGAATGTGTGAAGTCACTTGATGATTCACTGCTCTCCATGACATGTGTCATATCCTATAGTAGAGGCACAACATCTTGGGTCAAATCTTGGGGCATCCTTGAAAGAACCATGTTAGGGGAATCCAAATCAAAATAAAATATGAAATCAAGTAAATCCAACGTTCATAAGATATACTAATCCTCAAATAATGCAAAGTAAGTTGTTACCTAGGATATAATCCACATTAACATTTCACATCAATATCTCCTTCAAATTTCACACTATATGAGTAATTTATGTAAGTTGGAAAGTTTAAATATGGGATGACCTTCATCTAAGACTATTAGGTGTGCCAACCAAAATAGTGAAATAAAAGACCCAAGTAGAGGAATATGCCATGGGGGAAGTAGTGAAAGAAAAGAACCCTTCAAGAGTAAGTGTGATAATGGTATGTGTTAGGCTTACTTCATGGCTTATGGTGTCATTGAATCCATTTCTATGAGAACCTCCTTTGTGGAAGGTGTGCTTTCTCTTGAGTTACCACTTTCTAAGTGCTACGTTTTTCCAAATCCCTTAATTTGCCTTTTTATTTGTCCTCTTATCATATTTGCAAGTTCCTTTATAATGTTTGAAGCTATAACATCATTGCTTTGGGACTGGGGTGAATGCATGAATGGTAGAGCTCAAGTTTGGATTGGGTTTTGAGAGTCCTTTGCTATTCTTTCTTTCTTTATTTAGAATTTTTTCTTTCTTTATTTTTCTTTTACTTAGCGGATGTAATCAACCTCTGGGCCTTCATCTCCTCTTCTCATGATAGAATGGAACATGACCCATTATGAAAGTTTAGTACACTATGACAAGCTCCAAGATGGAAAGTGTTAAGTATGGTGGGGAAAGGAAATGTTACCCTCGTAAGGGCCCCCCAGTAGTACACCTTTTACCTGGCATGTGACAACATGAGACAAGGGCACAAATGTTGGTCACCAAGGTGAAACAAGGAAACACACATAATTTCTTGATCTAGTGATCCATTATCTGACTTCAACCAATGATCCTCATCCACATGCCTAGTATATTAAGCTCAACACTTCACAAGAAAGAAGGACTAAAATACCTCATGGTGACGTTGGCTTACCATTTCCCATATACTGAGTTGACTAGATGTGATGAGATTGGATGATATGGAGTATAAGATGAAATCTAGGGGGGGATTCTAGGCTGCTATTTATGGACATGTTGATCATCAACATGGTCTAGATCACTTTCTTCATTATGGACCGTGAGACATTATCTCCTCTAGTTTCCCCTAGGCATGGGGGGGTAACATATGGCTCCAAAATGGGGACATATTCTCATTGTAGAGTGCATGAGAACCTAAAAATCTATGGCTGTCCAATACCTACAATCCTGCACCCACTTCTAACAACACTAGCAATTCAATAGTAAAGACCGATGGATGTGATCCACTGGGATTAGTAGTAAATAAAAAAATCATGCCGGAAAGAAAAAATTCACTAAAACAATACATGATAAAGTAATGATACAATGAACAATGCAAGTTCCAAACATGGATGCATAGTATGCAAAATGAGTGTGCATTGACATGTATATGCAAGAGAGTGCAAATATATACTAGCATGGATTCATGATGCAATCATATATACAAATGCAATGCAAGATTCAAATTCCCTAACTAAACTAAACTATAGGCCAAGGCCAGGTTCCTTCTAGAAAATAGGGTTTGAGAAGGTATCCATTGATTGTTAATAATAGATTCTCTCCCTCAGGTATGGCTAAGATAAAGGAGTTAGTATTGGCCTCAATATCAATTTGGTAGGGTCTAATTTATAAGTTGTCAAACTTCTTGTGCATTCTTGGACTCTCCTTCCTCTTTTCCCACACCGGTACATGGTCACCTTCTTTGAATTTCCTTTGTCTTTCTTTGTGATCAAATTTTACCTTATTATTCTTCGGGTTTTGTGCCATTTGATCCAAATAATCCTTCCTAGATTCATCCAATCCTATCAGTTGGTCAATTATTCCTTGCAAAGCCTCATTATCATTGATATATTATTGTTCACACTTGAGGGTAGGAATTTGAAGGTTGATGGGCAGTTTGGATTCCAATCCATACACCAAATCAAATGAGGTTTTCCTTGTGGACGTCTTGGTTGTGATACAATTTTCCCATAAATCGTATTTTTTCTTACTATCCCAAGCCTTCTTATTTTTACCTGCAATCTTCTTGACAATATTCATCAGATTCTCATTGCTATATTTATCCAGTATGTTCCCTTGAGGATAGTAGTTGGATGAGTGAGATAGGATGATACCATACTTAAAGTAGAAGTTTTCTAAATCAAGGGAGCTAAAATCCTTAGCATTGTCAATAATGTTTTTGGTAGGGACACCAAACCCTGTTATTATTTTATCCTCAAGAAAACTCATGAAAAATTCCTCAATTTCTTTTTTTGATGGGATGCATTCTACCTACCTAGTGAAATATTATGTAGAAGTGAATACCCAACGATATCCATTGTTGGATTTTTCCTTAAATTCACCAATTAAATACAAACCCATTGTTGAAAAGGAGCTTCAACAATGACTAGCTTCAAAGGAAACGTGAGAAATCATTTCTTTCTTGTGAATAATTGACAAGGTTGGAAGGACCTGACATATCAATGGGTATTAATGAACAATGTAGGCCAATAATATCTAGCTCTTAGAATATTATGAGTGGTGGTGCAGGCAATGAAGTGACCACTGCAATACCCTTAATGGAGTTCCTTAATCAATTGYCCGGCTTCATCTTTGTTCATGCCTAAGGATAATTCCATTAGGATTCTTCCATCCAAGACCATCCTAAGTTAAACAATATTTCATAGCTCTCAATTTCAAGGCTCTCCTCTTGTGATATACCAAGTGTTCTTGGCATGAAACTTTCTTCAAGTAGTAGATAATGTTAGCATACCACTCATCATGTTCTAAATTACTCACAATTACATTTATTTGGTCATTCTCTCCCATTTATATGGCTTCCTCATTACTTTAAGTCAATATATTGGCTAAGCCTTGTCTCTTGATAATCTTAGTGGATTTGATCTCTAAGTCATATCCCCAAATCTTCGACACCCACTTCCCCCTAGTTCCAAGGAAATACTACTAGGATAGGACATCTTTGACAGTGAGGTATGGCACATATGCTTTGATTTTGTTGTAATTTGTTGTAGATACTTCACACACACCTAGGATTTATTTTTCCTAAGGTTTTCCCTATGTTTATTAGTCATTATTCAGTCTCCTATAGTTTAGGGAGAATATTCTCTTCAGTTCACACTTTAGTTTGATTAGTTGAGTGGAGTCTAGATGCCACATTGGGACCATCACCATGCAGTATTGGGATCATCAATAGCTAATGCGCATATTCCCTGGGATTATCACCAGACTAGCACATTACTCATGATCCCCTGATCTCCTCCTCACTTTACTCTATTTAAGTCAGTTAACTAAACATTGAGACACTAGTTAACTCAGACTAGGTGGTAGTTCACTCTCGTAACTACCTGAGAGACTAGACTAGGTGGCAGTTTACTCCCGTAATTGTTGGTGTGTGTCCAGATCACTCTAGACCACCACTATTGCGCATTGGCTTCTCCTCCAATGAACATTAGTTGATTTATATAGAGTATATCATGTGTAAATTATCATTCATTCATTTGGTTAATTAAAAATCTTCCATTCTTTCTCTCTTGTTTCTCTTTTCTCATATTTTGTCTGCAAATTGTGTATGTAATTTTATACCTAGATATATTATGTGAAGTTTCAACACATTTACATGGTATCAAATCCGACGAATTGCTACGAAAAAGACACACCAGATTCTTTTTGCATGTACCAAAGATTGAAGGCGGCGGGAAAATGGAATTTCCAAAAGAATTCATTCTTACTCCGTACAATTTCTTTGCATGGAAGGAAAAGATGATAGTGCATATTCAAAGTAGAGGATTATACAGGTTAACCATGAATATATATACCGAACCCACATCAGCCATAAAAAAATCCAAGTATCTGAATCGAATGGATGAAGCTCTTAGAAATATTTGTAGTCTCATTTCTCTTGAACTCCTCTTTCACATATCCTCCGGTAAAACCCCCAATGAATCCTAGACCACCATGGAAGGTATTTTTTGCAAACAATATGAGATGAGGGAACACATGCTATAGGTGGAATTTCTCACTTTGGATCCAAACTCCTTCGACAATCTCCAAGATTTATTTACCAAATATAAGGATTTGTTGTCGCAACTCAAGGCTTGTGGGGCTGATAAATCTAAGGAGAAGAAACAAATGGTTCTTACCATTCTCTCCAAACTTGGTCTAGAATACTGAGTGTTTGTATCCACATTTCATTCAGTTAGGCTCACCTCTGGAACCACCTAGACGATGCCCTCTCTTGAGTCCTTTATCGAGTCTCTAACACAAGAGAAGAACAAGCTCACCAATATGGGAAAAATCAAAGGCGCAAAGGCACATGCACTTACTGTGCAAGATGGTAGCGGTCATCAAAATCATAAATCTAAAGACAAAGACAAAAGGAAATAACATGCAAATCCAAAGAAGGAAGGGTACTCAAAACCCTTCAATGATGCCTCCAAATCCAAAGGTGGAAAGAGAAGAAAAGGGGAGAAATGTGCTTACTTCCATAAAGGATTCCATCCAGAATACGGATGTATGCAGAAACATATAGATCAAATGGCTCAAATAGTTCAACAAAACAAACTTTGAGATCACATCCCCGAGGGTGCCAAGAAGAAGAAGCTAGAAGATCAAAATCCCAAGAAAGACAATTCTAGCCATCCTTTGATTTCCATCAACTCCTCTCCTGATGCTTGGATTGTATATTTAGGAGCATCACGCCACATGGCAGCCACAAAATAATTCTAATCTTCATTGGATGCATGCAAAGGTCATTCTATTTTGATGGGGGACAACTCTCCAGTCGATTTCACCAACAAAGGAATAATTGAACTCACAAATGGAAGCTTCAAGAATGTGCTACACATACCCAAATTTTATGTCAATATTCTCTCTTTGTATCAGATGAAAAACTCTGGCACCAGAAAGAGAGTCATATTCACATCTGATGTAGTGGATATATATGACATGCAAACCAATTCCATGGTTTCTACCGGTGAGGTAAATCATCAATCTAGACTCTACACATTTTCTGAATTTATTGAACCAGATTATGCATTACTACTTACCCATGCTAATGAAAGCAGTAGGATATGGCACAAAAGGTTCAAGTATTTAAATTTTAGATATATGCAATAACTTAGCAAGTAGAGAATGGTTAATGGTCTACCTGACATCCACTTCTCCAAAGGAATTTGTGAGAGATGTGTTCTTGGAAAACACCCTCAAGAGAAATTCGACAAAGGAAAGTCTCTGAAGGATTCCTTCCTTTAGATATGATCCATGGTGACATCAAGGGCCCTTTTCCTCATCCACCAATCAATAAATCAAGGTACATGCTCATTTTTTTTTATGATTTCTCATGCTTCACATGGATTTTCTTTCTCACGAAAAAATTAGAGGTATTTCAACACCTAAAAGATTTCAAATCCCTTGTTGAGACACAGTCAGGAAAGAAAATCAAAGTCCTCCGAATAGATAATGGGGGAGAGTATGTCAACCATGAGATACATAATATTTTTCATGAGGCAAGGATTTGGTTGTAGCACACGATTCCCTATACTCTACAACAAAACAGAGTTTTTGAGCGGAAAAATAGATCTCTAAAATAGATGGCATCTTTCATGCTACATGCAAATTCACCCCCACACAGATTATGGTCTTCTTATCCCCTAGCCTAGGGATAACTAAGGAGATTATGTATCAAGGCCCACAGGTCCTAGACATGGAGTACCGAGAGCCATATCGACTTGAGCATGGCCCTGGAGGTCCCATTATTTTCTTCTTCAGCACCTCCACTTTGTCAGCAGCAGCAACATCCATCATATCGACCTGGTCTTGTAGCAGAAATGGGCCTTGCTCCATGAGGTAATGAGTCTGGGTATCATGGTATGTGTCACTTTGATCCTCAAAACCTTTGAATATGTGAATTTAATTCTTTTTTCTTCTAACGTGTGCTTGGACCTTATACCTTTCCACATGAAAACACCTGGGGGGAATGACAAGATTCCCTAGTAAGTTGGTTCCCATAGGTTTTGAGTTTCCACTGGGGAGATTCATGAAAGGCCATCGCCTGCTCCCACCATACTTACCACTTTTCATCATTTTCCCTCTCATCCACCCCTTTTCACTAGTCTGGGCATTGGGTTGGCCAAATATCTAAGGGTTGTACCTTGCCTTGTGGGAAGAAGGGGCTAAAGGCCCAGAGGGTAAAAGTAGCTAGAAAAAGATAAAAAAAGAAGAAGAACGAAACCTTGAGATGCTTCGCCCAGGGATCCCCGAGAAAGAAATAAAAATATTCTCACCAAGAAACAGAGGGACCCATAAAAAACAATAAATCAAGACCTAGTTGGAGGATAGGGGTTCTCATCACAAGCCATCCTATTAGGTCCATGGGCATGTAGCAATATGACACTACTAATAGATGGTCACCACATGAGGGTAGTGGCTCTTGGTGGCATAGCCAAGAGAAAGGGGGTCTCATTACGAACCAACCTTCTCATTCCCGCGAAATGCTTGTGGGTAACATTGCCTCCACTGGTCACCACACCGGGGTAGTGTCCCCTAACTAGCCTCTTGAAAGAAAAAATCAATAAGAATAAAATATAAAAGGCATGAATGGGATTGGAAACATTTGCATCCATGACAAGGTGCATCTCACCCTCTTTAGAGGCACCCACAGGTAAGCCATACATTTCACTGCTATCATTGTACCCATTGCCCAGACATCCCTTACCACCTCATCCACTCACATGGCTTGGATTTTGTTTTCACCCAGGGACATCCCACATCCAATGAGCATTGGCCCAATAGGATGTCCTAGCATCCCCTCCAAACTTGGCTTGTAGAATAGCATAATGTATTTGAGCACTTGTCCAGGTAAAGGGGGTTTTATGCACATGTTTAATAACTTGATGATTAGATGTGATTGACATTGCTATGATTCATGTGACTTATGATCCCATGGAGTTTGTATTTGTTGATTTTGCAGGGCCACACCCGATCAACAGGTACACATGGGAAGATGATTAGTTTGGACCTCCATGGGGATAAAATCCCACCAGATGGATGTTGAGACCCCAACCAGGGGCAGAGACGTATCAGAGGATTGCACCAGAGAGGGAGGAGGACGTTTCACCAGGGAAAGCCTGGTAGCCCTGGACCCAGGGGGGTTGTTCCCTTTCCACCATGATGTAGGCCTTGGAAGGTCCATGGCATCACCCATGTCACCCATGACATCACCCAACCTTTTGGATGTTTTGGAGACAGTTGTGTGCCAATTGGCACATGTGGCAGGTTCCTGAGGCCCAAGGATAGGACATTTTGCTCCAGGAGGCCAACGTTGCCCAAAAAGGGCATAACATCACCCTAAAGGGGCATGATGTCACCTTTACAACTTTTTTTAGGGTTTAATTATGACATTTAATGTAAAAACTAGATATTATTTGTAACTGGCCATGTCGGCCTTTTTGACCTAATTTTAGTCATTAGTATTGTATAAATAAGAGGAAAAACCCTCTTATTTTTTATCATCTTTCACTCAAACTTGTGAGGACTGAAATTTGCGCCCTCCTTAGGGTTTCTTGGCTGAAATTTTAGGCACACTTGTTGATGAAGGATAAATTTGGTGTGTTTTGGCAAGCTTCTTGGTGGATGTGTTCAACTAGGGATTTTCTTGATTATTCTTGATGTATGTAAGTGAATTTTCTACAATTCTTCTTAATTGAATGGTTATAGTTTTATTTATCTTTCATTGACATTCAAGATTATGAAATTGCTCGATTAAACCCTAGGAAGACTAGCACATGTTATTTTCCTAGCTTCAAAAGCATTCACCTACTAAATCATGTCAAAAGGCCATTTTTTTCATTAAGCATGAACTAAGGCCTTGTCATTGCAACAACTTAGTATCCATTGCTTCATCTTAGCCAATTTTGCTTCATCATTGAGTTAGAGAGGGAGGAAATCTACTAAGGCCTAGGATTACCTACACCTTAGTAGCTAGTTTCCCCTTAGGAATTGATAATTGGAGCCTTGGGTTACCAACACTACAATTCACCAATCTCTCTTGTCTTTAAGTCTTATATTATAATTTTTCTTCAACATTTGCTACTGCATTATTGACTCCATTTTCCCTAAAAGCACTAGTCTAAGTCCTCTTTTGAGTAATTGATCAAAACAACCTTCAAAACCTATTCTTTGAGCCTCCTACTAACTATTCCTAACTCTAGAATAGCCTAACCTACTAAAAATATTGTTGTTGTTAGTAAAGTAAGGTACAACCATTAAATTCAACATTAAAATCTCATAAAGGCAATTGCAAAGGATGATCTATACCTTGTTTTCTTTGCTTCTATCAAATGCTAGTATTATGATTTCAATGGTTAATGATTCTTAGTCATTTTGAAGCTATTTCAAGGTGTTTAAATGTGAAGTATTTCTCTATAAACATTGTTGTTATAATTTTATGTTTACTTCATCATATTCAGCAAATTGCTTTTATCAAGAAAGTCTATGGTTTTATGAAGTGCTAATCAGCGAGTGTACTTGCGAATATATATAGTTTCATGTTGCTTTATTCCGAGAAGGTACACTTTGATACATTATCATTTCATTGGTTATAAACTGGGACTTTCTAATCGGTGGTGACTTGTGAGAGGGGATCCTTATCTATCATTTTTTACCTTTCCTTCTCAAACCCACAGGTCACCGGGGACGTCTCCCCTGGGCCTACCATCCTAAATAGAAAGAGACATCCTATTGAGGTGACAGTGATAGGATTAGTCTCCAGTTACACCAATTTTATCTCCTTTAACCTTTCCTACTATCAAAGTACAAATTGTGTGATAACATTTTGGCGCCGCTATCGGGGAACACTAAGTCAATATTCCTCAATGACACTTTTTTCGGTAAGCCCTTATCTAGAGAACTATTCTTAAAAGCTTACCTGATGAATCCACTATGGGTAATTCCCTTATTTCCTTTGATAATTTCAAGAAAATTATCTGGTGACTCCATAATCCACAAGGAAGTACAACAACCCTCCCCAATCCTTTAGAAGAAAGCCTCCCTAAAACTCTCCTGTAGTAAAATCACTTTTCGGAGTTGTTAGCACTCTATAAATTTTGTCTGACTAAATAGACAAATGCCAGAGGTAATTGTTTCAACCAGCTTTAGATCTAAGGCACTAGTCTGCTCAACTTAGAGAGGGCTCTCTTATGTCACTGGGTATATCTATGGAAATCGATGGCTAGATTTGGTTTGTTTTGGGAAATTTTAATAGAATGACTAGAAAAACAAAAATAACATTTGGGCTATGGGGTCTGGAATAAATAGAACACATTATCAAACCTGAGAACTATTCAAAGGAAAAAGCTAAATCAGGCATTGAGTCTGAGTTTATATCTGAAAATTTTGCATGGCATCATAAGAAGAGGAAACACATAACTACATTAGAGCATTACAAGGATGAATTCTGAATTAGTTAAGAAGAGAGAAACATAGTCTAAATCACTAAGCTAAGAGCATCAAATAATGAATTTTGGGCCTCTAATTATCCAATTTAGACAAAAGGAAGTGTAAATGAAATATAAGCTTACAGGAAATACATACTATGAAGGGGAACAAGACTCATATCATCGCCAGTTACAATATTTTCATAAACAATCCAAACTCTGCTTCTGCATTTATATATTCATTCTAGCCCCAAGAATTTACAAAAGTCTTCCTGCACAGAGGGAAAGCTCCTCTTTTCTCCATCCTTTCTATATCCTCGAGATAATACATATATAGAGAAATTTCTCGTGGAATTCAAAACGTTCAGACTTCCCATAATTCTAAAATTAGAGATAAGTTACAAAAAAGGAACAGTTATCCTATTTTAAAGGGATCGTTAAGAACAGGTTTGTCATATCTGGGCCTCTTTCTTCGACTGCCATCTATCAAAAATATGTTGAGATGTATGTATTCCAATCTGATAATTTATTTCAGCTCAACGATCTCCTCCTTTAGAGTGACCAACCAGGCCGGTTGATTCTCCCCAATGCTTTCAGCCGTTTCGGCCATGTTTTCTGTCTTCTGTCGTTTGCTCCATTTCTTTTTCACAACTGGCCTATTGATGATAAGGTCCTTCATTATGGGATTTATCTTGACTTCTAATCCTAGGTCTATAGCACGTTCTGTATGGAATTTAGTTGCTAATATACGTGCAATTTCCCTTTCCTTCTTACTAGTAGATAAACCCACCATGTTACTTGAATTCCCTATTTGACTAGATATGGCTTGATTGGCCTTGTCCATGTATCCCAGTATCATGGACACCAAGATATTCCTTCAGAAATTAGAGATTCAATCTTATGGATGAGATGATACCCTCATACTTGAGAATCGGTAATTATAGAGTTCCAATCATGAATCACTGACAGAGTCACTTGCAGGTACATTGGTTTATCACACTTAGATAATCCATTTCAAATGATTAGCTTTCGAGTTCGTTATATAGTGGCGTTCACCTGAAATCATATGGTTGTGAAGTACTGAACAAGTGAAGTGGGGTGATTCCAACCAGTCGTCACCCGCCCCACGAGTGGTTGATTTGACGTATTGAAACATGTGACATCAGGGCTTTTGCGAAAGTGGTTTTAGGAAAACCACCTTTTGCCCCTATGTATCTCTAGAGGTGCTACGCATCCATTTAAAAACCACAATGGTTTTCCCCAGTCCGCCTTTACATGGTTAAGTCCCTTGCAAGTTCACTGCCCGATATGGGCCCCAGTCGTTGATCTGGACCGTTTTACAATCGACGGTCTGTCGAGTTATACTTTTTGCACCTCCGCTATATTTTTCCATACACTGCTAGATATGTCCTGTTCCTCTAAATTATCAATTCTCCAAACTATCACGCTTCCGGGACGATGTAGCTCTTGCTAAATTTTCGAGACTTGGATATTGTCTGAAAATTGTTATGGTGATAACATAGGATCCAAATGGGGATGTTATCCTCCCTGTGAGGTAGCAAAGAAATCATAGACCCAGTGCCTGATCTATTGGACTAATCCCAAAACATTTGTGTGTGCCCTGCTCTTACCATATCACTAGTGTCTGTTGAAGTCCAAACTCTACACGTTGCTCTCAACTGGATATTGAACACTAAATATACTGTTGAAAATGACTGTACACAATACTGGAAATATAAACTAAAAAATGCTTGTCCAACAAGATTATTCGTACATTCCTACCTACCTTGAAATGCTAAAATGAATAGTCAATCAAGTGATGCTAAAGTGCCAATGCAACCAATCAAGCAATTGGCTTCCTGATTTTTCTCCGCTCACATCTTTCTTAAGAAGGCAGACAAATGTAGAAGATGGCAGCTGAAAACAAAATTTGAATCCAAAATCTGAGTTTGTGAATGAAACAAAATCCTCCTTCACTGATGACTGTAATAGGATGGCCACTGGGTCTTGAAAACCATGAAAAAACATTTCTTCTTGGTGAGCAAAAACATAAATACAAGACTCTTTCGTAAGTGCTTGTTGTTCTTGCTCTATTTCTTTTGTTTTGAGAACATTTTGAAATGAAATGGTAGCAATAGGTTTGTCTTCTTCTTTATGCATCTCAAGAAAAAAATTCATACATTATTGAACATCTTCAAATATGACAGCCATATTATGTGCATCAAGGCTATCCTCTTGTTCATCAAACAATTCTGATTTGGTTGCATTAAACTTCTGGAAATTTGTTTGAGGACTGCCATTTTGACTTTCAAATGAATTAATAGAAATAAGTTCCTGCTCATAATATTCTTGGAAATGCGAAAATATGACATCATAAACTATTTCACAGACTAGATTTCTCATGGATGTATTTTCAAAACCCTCATCTGTGTCTATGCTATTTAGAAATTGAACCAATACGTCATTCTCAGGGGAAGAAAGACAACTTTGAAACACTTCGTCATGCTGGAAACATTGTTGAATATCCATATTTGTTTCAGGCGAATGGTAATGGCCTTGAACAACAATCTCTTGAGCATCTTCTTCTTCTTTTTTAGGCTGATAGTTGAGCATAGGCTGCAAAACTGACCTAAAATAAATTTTCATACGATCATCAATATGGTTATCATTACTGGCAAGTCTATTTCTCTCTTTGTATTCACTATCATGTCCGGTGGGTTTCTGACTTGAGACATTACAAATATTTTTCTTTAACAATTTGAAAGAAGCAAAACACAGTGGTAAGGTTGTCTCACCTGATTCGATACTTTCTCCAGTCTCTTTACTGTGGGCATATTTCTGAACATGCTCATTTTCAGTTTCATCTTCAACTAATGACTACACCTCTGAACCGATGGAAAACACATGAAAAGAATGTTGCAACATATTATTAATTTGTTCCATTGATTTATTGTGATTTTGCATCAACGCAAATTCATTTGCCTCCACAATGATCTTAGAATTCTCTTTCAACAATTCAAATGCAGCAAAGCACAAAGGTAGAGAATTTTCTTCAGCCAACCCAATACTTTGCTCTTTATAACTGTGATATGTAGGTTGATTTATCTCACTATACTACTGAAAAAGAACATCTTCAATATCATAATCATATTCATACTTGTCATATACAGGCAGATCCCTGACATATGCAAGGTCATCTAACAAGAACAAGCTTGGAACATCAACCTGTTCTTCGACAAACTGATTTTTACACTCATCCTCTTGATTATCTATAAATGAATACATGAAATAATCAGCCCCTTTCTTATCATGGGATGGATCAACACCTTCTCTTTCAAAAAGTGAGACGTAATGTTTTGCAACATCATTGGTATTGGGAAATTCAAGAGGGCCTATGACATGGTCAACTCTATGCTCAAGGTTCCAATCAACCATTTTCTGTTCATATTCTCTTTTATTTTCTTTAGCATATAACTTCTCATCTTGAGTCTGTTCACATGCTTGGATATTATGTTGAATGTCTTGTGCATCATTGAACATTTGTTGTAAGGATTTAGGGTTCATTTCCATCAGGAGGAAAGACAGATCTGGATGAAGAGTAGTTGCATAATGGAGCATGGCAGCGGCTTCATTGGGTCGGATTTCTTTAGACAATTTATAATAGACACTGGAAAACCTTCTACTTAATATAGAGATAGTTTCATTGCCCTGCCTTTTCAAGGCATAGAACTTGATAAGTTGTATATCCAAATATTTTTCCTCGCCACAAAACTTTAGAAAAACATTCTTCAACTCCTCCCATGAGATAATTGTCTCTGGATGCAATTTTTTAAACCAATCTTTGGTGTCCCCTTTCAAGGATTGATAAAAGGCCCTCATACAAACATCGTCATCGTTAATCTCAAATAAATCTATAAAATGCTCAAAACCTTGGATGTGCTTTTCAGTTGAGATGACATTAGGTTCACCATCAAACACAGGTAGATATTCATGGTGATTTGGAGGGAAATCGTGGAGGACTTGGGGTAGTTTCAAGGGTATGTATCTATGTTGGGCTCTGGAGGACGTTGGACTAGGAACAGGGGAAGAGACATCGCCCTTGGCTTCATGGGGTTCATCGACTTGGTCATGGTCATCACATGGCCCAGCTGTAAAAATATTATCAAAATCAGTGATATAGTGGGGGTATGCATGTGTAACTTTAAGAGGAGGATAAATGATTGTAAGGTTTTCATGATTGTCATCCAAATGAAATAGGTAAAGAAAAACTTGTTTGGCATGCTCAAGGAAGGAAAAGAAGTAACTTATTACAAATAGTAAAATGATTTGGAAGAGATCCCATTTTGAGTACCTTTTTTCCTGCATGATACCTTCCCACTCCCCCGTCAAGGGATCTCATCTTCTAGTGAAGTCTCTGAATTACATTTGAAGCTTGACTGGATTCGCCATTAATGTTTTGGAAGCTGGATTTTGCATGAGAATGGAGTCTCCATTGAAGATTTGAATTTCTGGATTCTTCTACCAGTGGAATCACCTTCAAACTAATTTTTTATGTGTGGAGTCACCAGAGCATGAATACAGCCAATATGTTCCCAAGTGTCTGCTGCTCTCAGACCTTAGAACTCAACCATGTCGTTATTTCCTAGGGAAAAGTTTTCAATTTCGTCCCCGACAACAGCGCCTGAATGTTAACACTCTGTAAATTTTGTCCGGTTGAATAGACAAATGACAGAGGTAACTGTTTCAACCAGATTTAGAGCTAAGGCACTAGCCTACTCAAGTCAAAGAGGTCTCTCTCATGTCACTGGGTATATCTATGGAAATCGATGGCTAGATTTGGTTTGTTTTGAGAAATTTTAATAAAATGATTGGAAAAAAAAAGATAACATTTGGGCTATGGGGTCTGGAATAAATAGAACACATTATCAAACCTGAGAACTATTAAGAGGAAAAGGCTAAATCAGGCAGTGAGTCTGAGTTTATATCTGAATATTTTGCATGGCATCATAAGAAAAGGAAACACATAACTACATTAGAGCATTACAAGGATGAATTCTGAATTAGTTAAGAAGAGAGAAACATAGTCTAAATCGCTAAGCCAAGAGCATCAAATACTGAATTATGGGCCTCTAATTCTCCAATTTAGACAGAAGGAAGTGTAAATGAAATATAAGATTACAGGAAATACATACTATGAAGGGGAACAAGACTCATATCACCGCCAGTTAGTATCTTTTCATAAACAGTCCAAAATCTGCTTCTGCATTTATATATTCATTCTAGCCCCAAGAATTTACAAAAGTATTCCTGCACAGAGGGCAGGCTCCACTTTTATCCATCCTTTCTATATCCTCGAGATAATACATATACAGAGAAATTTTTCGTGGAATTCAAAACGTTTAGACTTCCAATAATTCTAAAATTAGAGATAAGTTACAAAAAAGGAACAATTATCCTATTTTAAAGGGACTGTTAGGAACAAGTTTTTCATATCTGGGCCTCTTTCTTCGACCACCATCTGTCCAAAATATGTTAATATGTATTTATTCCAGTCTGAGAATTTATTTCAGCTCGGCAATCTTCTCCTTTAGAGTGACCAACTAGGCCGGTTGATTCTCCCCAATGCTTTCAGCTGTTTCGGTCATGTTTTTTGTCTTTTGTCGTTTGATCTGTTTCTTTTTCACAGCTGGCCTATTGATGATTAAGTCCTTCATGATGGGATTTATCCTCACTTCTAATCCTGGGTCTATAGCAGGTTCCGTATGGAATTTAGTTGCTAATATAAGTGCAATTTCCCTTTCCTTTTTATTAGTAGATAAACCCACCATGTTACTTGAATGACCTATTTGACTAGATATGGCTTGATTGGCCTTGTCCATGTATCCTAGTATCATGGACACCAAGATGTTACTTCATAAATTAGAGATTCAATCTTATGGATGAGATGATACCCTCATACTTGAGAATCGGTAATTATAGAGTTCCAATCATGAATCACTGACAGAGTCACTTGCAGGTACGTTGGTTTACCACGCTTGGCTAATCCATTTCAAATGATTAGATTTCGATTTTTTTATATGGCGGAATTCACCTGACATCATACGGTTGTGAAGTACCGAACGAGTGAAGCGGGGTGATTCCGACCAGCCGTCACCCACCCCACGAGTAGTTGATTTGATGTATTGAAACATGTGACATCGGGGCTTTTGTGAAAGTGGTTTTAGGCAAACCGCCTTTCACCCTGATGTATCTCTGGAGGCGCCACGCATCCATTTAAAAACCAAAATGGTTTTCCCTGGTCCGCCTTTACATGGTTAAGTCTCGTGTAATTTCACCACTTGATATGGGCCCCAGTTGTTGATCTGTACCGTTTCATAATCGACGGTCTGTCGAGTTATACCTTTTGTGCCTCCACTATATTTTTCCATACGCCGCCAGATATGTCCTGGTCCTCTAAATTATCAATTCTCCAAACTATCACACTTCCCCGATGATGTAGCTCTTACTAAAATTTTGAGACTTGGATCTTGTCTGAAAATTGTTATGGTGATAACAGGAGGCAGTCTTTCCTTGAACACAATATCTATCATGGGAACTCAAACCGTTATTCCAAACCAATCCAATAACCAAAGACAATGGTCATCCAATCTTTTCAAACCGCTATACATGACATCTATATCGGGCTACCCTAGGCAAATGCCCCCCAAGTATGAAAAATGGTTTCCCAAGTTCACTGGAAATGATGTAATCAGTGTCGAGGATCACATGAGCAATTTTTGGGAATTATTCTAGCTTCATCCCATTAGTGATGATGCTGAATATTTGGCTATGAGTCATCATCCATCTCATAGTTTCCTTATGTTCATTATACCAAATCCTTTACTGGTAAACTAGGGTATATCCTCAGAGATAAAAACCCTCAAATGATCCAACAAGCCCAAGAAGTAGCCACAAGGATTGAAGACAAACTATTATCATCCAAATTTGAACCTTTCTCGGCCCCAAGAATCAGAATGGACACTAAACCTAAGATAGTCCACCATGTTGAACCTATTATCCCCACGTTTTATGGATAACTAGGAGATCATGTCTCGAGGCCCACAGGTCCTAGACATGGAGTATCGAGAGTAGGATTGACCTGAGCATGGCCCTGGTGGGCCCACCTTTTCTTCTTTCATTGTCTTTCTCTTGTCAGTAGCAACAGCATCCATCACCATTGGCTTGGTCCTGTATCAGAAGAGGTTCTTTCTCCATGAGGTAATTGGTCCAGGTATCATGGTATGTGTCACTTTTGATCATTGAAACCATTGAATATATGCATTTGATTCCTTTTATCTCTAACAACTGCTTGGATCTTACATTTTCCCACTTGAACATGTTTGGGGGGATTGATAGGGTGCCCTAGCAAGCCTGTGTCTGTAGGTTTTGGTTTTCCACTCGGGGCATTTCTGAAAAGCCATCATCCGCTCCCATCGTACTACCACTTTTATATCTTGTTTCCCCACTCATCTATCCCATTCCCCTTGTATGAGCATTGGGTTGACCTATTTTCAGGACTGCACCTTACCTCGTGGGAAGAAGGGGCTAAAGGCCTAGAAGACAAAAGCAAGCTGGTAAAAGATAAAAGCCTAAGAATTAGCCTCGAGATACTTCGCCCTGGGATCCCCGAGAAAGCAATAAAAAGCTTCTCAGCAAGAAACAAGAGGGACCCAAAAAAATAATAAAACAAGAACTAATCAAAGGATAGGGGGTCTCATCACGAGCCAGCCTATTAGGTTCATGGGTATGTAGCAATATGACATTACCACCAGTTGGTTACCACAACAGGGCAGTGACTCTTGGTTGCATGGCCAGGGGAAAGGGGGTCTCATCACGAGCCAGCCTTCTCATCTCTACGAAAGTACTTGTGGGTAATGTTGTCAGCTCTAGTCACCATGCCAAGGCAATGTCCCCTGATTAGCTTTTGAACAAAAAGAAAATAAAAGAATAAAAAGAATAAAGGCAAGAATGGGCTTGGAAAAAATGAATCCATGACAGGGACAACTCGCCTTCTACAAAGGCACTAACAGGTAACATCTTTGCACCCTTGGCCATCATTGCACCCACATGCTTGGACATACCCTGACCATACCACCCACTTGCATGGCTTGGAAGAGTTCTTTCTGGAAACTTGCCCTTTTATGTGGACATTGGCCCAATAGGAAGCCTTGTCCTTTTCCCCAGACTTGTATTGCAAGCTTCTGTAACGTCTTTGAGCTAATGATTGATGTATTAGGGATTTTATGTATGTGTTTAATAATATTAATGATGAAATGTGGTTGACATTTCCATGATCCCTGTGACTAATGAGCTAATGGAGGGCATATTCTTTGATGTACAGGACCATACCTGATGGACAGGTACCATTTGGACCAGTACACATGGGGAGATGATCACTTCAGACCTCCATGGAGTGGAATAGCCCACCAGATGGATGTTGAGACCCCATCACAGGGCAAAGATAGGACAGAGGTTGATCAGAGTCTTTGCACCAGAGAAGAAGAGGACGTTCCACCAGAGGCACCCTGACATAGCTTAGCCTAGGGGGATGAGCCCTTTTCACTGTGACAATGGCCTCAGAAGGCCTGGGACGTCACCTTTGATGACCATGACATCATCTATCCTATTGGACATCTTTGGAGGTAGACTAGGTAGCAGTGGCACGTGTGGCATGTTGCAAAAACCTATGGAGGGCTAACATTTTGCTCCAAGATGTTTCATTTTCCCTAGAAAGGGATAGCATCTCCCTTAGAGGGGATTTTACTCTCTTTTCGGATTATTTAGGATTTTTATTTGACAATTTAATGTAAAACAATAAGATTTTGATAATTTTGCCTTGTCGGCCTTTTACTTGACCTAAAATGTAAAATTAGGTCAAGGTTTTGTATAAATGAGAGATTTTCACTCTCATTTTATCATCACAACTCACTCACTCATTAGTGAGATCTGAAATTTGCGCCCTATCTTGGGTACTTGGATGATTTAAGGAAGGCACACTTATTGAAGGAATATATTTTTGGCATATTTTGGCATTTCTCTTGAAGGAAGGTGTTACAACTAGGGTTTGCATGCTATTTCATGGTGATATGTAAGGTTTTTTTTCTACAAAATTTCTTGAATGAATGGTTGTAGTCTTATATTCTTGCATATTTTTATAATTTTCTGAACAAAACCCTAGATGACAAGAACACAAGTAGGTCCTTGTCTCATGTCCCCTGATAGAGAATTTTTCATCCATTGAAGAGGAAAAGAGAGCCTAGCCGTAGCTACACTCCTTTCTCCTCTTCCCCATTGCTAGTTGTACCTGTTTGAGCTCAAGAAGGAGAATACGTCCCAGGCCTAGGTTATCTACACTTAGGTCCATTTTTCTTCTAGGGTTTGATGATAGAGCCTTGTTGTAGAAACACTTTCCCTCATTTGACTCTCTTGCCTTGACTTTACCTTTCATGCTAGCCATTTTTTCCATCTAAGGAAGGAGGAGAGAGCATGAGGCCTTGCCATAGCAACACTGGAGTGAGCCTCTCTCCCCTAGGGTTTTATCTCTGAGGCCTTGCCATAGAAGCACTTCAAAACTCTTCCCTCCAGTCCTTAGCCGTCCTCCTTCAACCCTTGAGTCCTCCTTTAAATTGACTCCATTTTACCCTAGAAGGCACTGATCTTAAGACCTCCAACATTGAAGTGGAACTTGATCACAAACTCTCTCAAAACTTGAATTTCAAACCCTAACTACTCTAACCCTAAGTTCAACTAACTTACTAACCCTTGTTGTTGACAACACCCTTGGTTATCACATCTTTAATGTAGCAACATTTCATTTTATGAGCAATTGAATGGTAGTTAAAGGCATTAATTGAGTTAAATATTGATCTGTTGCATTGAATGCCATATCATTCTAGTATTTATTGGTGAAGTGACATTACTTTTATTGCCATTTTGTAAACATTGACTTTGTCAACATTTACTTTCAAATTGTTTATATTGAATATCAGATAGTCTTTGATATATATGAAATACTAACCAAAGCCTGCATATATCAGTTTATTGTTGCTTTGTTCTCGGGCAAGGATTCTATTTAGTTATCTTTGTTGGCTATGGGCCAAACTATTTGTTCTGGTGGTGATCTGTGAAGGGGAAACTTGTCATTATATGATTATCCTTTAGCCTCTTCAAAACCCCAAGTCATCGGGGACGTCTCCCCTGGGCCTCACCTCCCTAAAGAGAAAGAACCTCCCCATCATGGTGACATTGGGTGGGAATGGTTCCTGTTACACCAGTTTGGCCCTCTACTTTACAGCCTTTCTTCCTACCTACAAACTGTGCGATAACATTTTGGCGTTGTTGTTGGGGAACACTGAGTCAAACCCTCCTCAGGCCAAACTTTTTTGGTAAGCTTTGCCCCTATGATTTCTATCTGGCAAGCTTACCTGGCAACTCCACTTTGGGTGTTTTCCCTTATCTTTTGATAGTTTCAAGAAAACTATCTGGCAACTCCGTTGATGACAAAGCCAACTATGACTTCACAATGGGATTCAGGGAACTACAAAACTTTGTACATGATTAAAATCTCAGGATATCCCAATCAAATGCCCCCCTTTTATAAAAAAATTCTCCTTGGATTTGTTGGCATCGATGGAGAAAGTCCCGATTATCACATGAGAAAATTTTGGGCTTTCTTTCAATATCCCCCTGTCGGTGATGAGGCTGAAGATTTGGTGATGAAACTCTTCTCTGCCTCTCTGCATAGAGAGGCTAGAAGATGGTATGATAATCTTCCAACTGCCAGTATCACATCTATGGACCATTTTGAAGAAATCTTCCTTGCAAGGTGGGTTATGAAATTGGAAGATATACTATCATTGTTGAAAGGTCTTGAATGCATAAAACAAAAAGAGGATGAGATCGTCATAGTTTTTGGGGTAAGGTTCTAGAGGTTTCTTTACCAGATTCCTGAAAGCCATCGTCCTAAAGACAAGCACCTCGTTTATCTCTATGCTAATGGACTTCAGGGGAACTTGAGCTTCCTCCTAAATAAAAAGAATCCAAAAACACTTGCAGAAGCTCACAACATGGCCATTCGAATTGAAAAGAATCTCTCCTTGTCCAGAACCAATGACCATACCATGGACACTCTCAACTTTATAAAACTAGTTTCCCTCGAAACCTTTGTTGAAGATCCACAAAAGAGAAGGGAACAAGTTTTTGACTAGAAGAATGAGGACATGATTAAGGAGCAAAAACCTAAGCAAGATGATGAAGTATCGACCTACACTCCTCCTTCTGGTAAGGCCATCCAAGAGCCTGTTTCTCCTACACAACAGAACGACAATGAGGTTAGTTGTTTCCCTTTTCAGGATACCGACGACACCTTGTTCCTTGATTCAGAAAATGAAGGAGAAATGAAATCCTTGAACGAAATGGATATTCCTTGCTGTACAATCGAAGAAAAAGAAGCAATCCATGAGGATGAAACAATAACACATGCTGAAAACACCAAAGTCCTCAAAGCCCCTGCACAAGAAGAAATAGTAAGTTTCCCTCCTCCCATAGCTTTTGATGATGCTTTACTTTATGATGAAGGAAATGAGGAGGAGGAGAATGAAATTTCAAATGTTTCAAACCCTGCATGTTATGACACAGATAGTGACATTGTTGATAACATTGATGAGTTCATACATGTTGGGAGACATAGGTGGGATATTGTTGGTTATGACCTGGATCCCATCTATGAAACTGAGAGTCATTTCCAAGTGTTTCCCTTGAAATTATCACAGCATATTACTTTTGACCAATGGCAACAAGGAGATGAGATTTTTACCTGTACTTTTAAAAAAACCAAGGATAACCTAGTACCTTGTTTTCCTAATGATTTTCAGTCTTACCTTGAGATTTTTTATGAGTACCCTTCTGAGCACTTGGACTCTCTCCATGAAGATGATTACCAACCACCACTTTTCTCAGGTCTTAATACAAGTAAGGACCTCCTTTGCTTAAAGGAGGATCCTTGTGACGATTCTCCCCAACCACTTTCGATTACTATACTTTGTTGTGTTGCTAGAGTTTTGGTTGGGAAGTATGTTTTTTATTTTGATTTTCCTCTGGGGAAAACCCTAGAGTCCAAGGGTTGGTTAAATATTACAATCTTAAGTGTATCTTCTCAGTTTTTCAACTATCCCTTGAGAATTTGCTAGTTGTCTAATACATCCTTGTCAATCCCTTCCCAAACTTCACATTATGAGAATGTCTTAGGTAGCCAATGTGCCAACCTTTTGAGTTAGTGTTATGAACCTTGGACTTTTCTTGACCCCTTCCTGAAGTGGATTGAGTACTTTCCTCAGAGATGGACTTGGCAGGATTTTATCCCTCCCACCCACCTCCATGAGTTAGACTTTGAGATCTCTGATGATATGATATATGTTCTAACCCATGTCATTTTTGTGCTTGACTTATCACTGTTTTGGTTTATGATGAAGCACAAAGGCAGGTATTGTGGGACATTGTTGGATTGGTTACACTGGTCGTTTGACTACATTGAACATCCAGCCAACAGGTAAGTATAGGTAAGCGGTTTACTTCACATAATTGATTGTTCTCTTACAGTCTATGTGTGTGTGTGTGTGTGTGTGTGTGTGTGTGTGTGTGTGTGCGTGTGTGTGTGTGTGTTGGGGTGGCATTACCACCCCAATTTTGTTACTGATACTTCTATCGAGATTGATCAGGTCTGTAGGTTATGCCAAACATGATAAGGTTCTCATGCGCTCTATGGTGAGAAGATGTCCCCGAGTTGGAGCCAGATGTTATCCCCACTTTTTAGGGATAACTAAGAGATCATGTCTCGAGGCCCACAGGTCCTAGACATGGAGTACCGAGAGCAAGATTGACCTGAGCATGGCCTTGGTGGGCCCACCTTTTCTTCTTCCATTATCTTTGTCTTGTCAGTAGCAGCAACATCCATCACCATTGGCTTGGTCCTGTATCAGAAGAGATTCTTGCTCCATGAGGTAATGGTCCAGGTATCATGGTATGTGTCACTTTTGATCATTGAAACCATCGAATATATGCATCTAATTCCTTTTATCTCTAACAATTGCTTGGATCTTACATTTTCCCACTTGACCATGTTTGAGGGGATTGACAGGGTTCCCTAGAAAGCCTGTGTCTGTAGGTTTTGGTTTTCCACTGGGGGAATTTCTGAAAAGCCATCATCCGCTCCCATCGTACTACCACTTTTACATCTTGTTTCCCCGCTCATCTATCCCATTCCCCTTGTTCAGGCATTTGGTTGACCTATTTTAAGGACTGCACCTTACCTCATGGGAAGAAGGGGCTAAAGGCCTAGAAGGTAAAAGCAAGATGGTAAAATATAAAAGCCTAAGAATAAACCTTGAGATGCTTCGCCCAGGGATCCTCGAGAAAGCAATAAAAATCTTCTCAGCAAGAAACAAGAGGGACCCAAAAAAATAATAAAACAATACCTAATCAGAGGATATGGGGTCTCATCAAGAGCCATCTTATTAGGTTCATGGGTATCTAGTAGTATGACATTGCCACCAGCTGGTTACCACACCATGGCAGTGACTCTTGGTTGCATGGCCAAGGGAAAGGGGCTATCATCACGAGCCAACCTTCTCATCTCTGTAAAAGTACTTGTGGGTAACACTGTCAGCTATGGTCACCACGCCAAGGAAGTGTCCCCTGATTATATTTTGAACAAAAAGAAAATAAAAGAATAAAAGGAATAAAGGCAAGAATGGGCTTGGAAAAAATGCAGCCATGACAGGGACAGCTCGCCTTCTACAAAGGCACCTACAGGAAACATCTTTGCACCCTTGGCCATCATTTCACCCACATTCTTGGACATCCCCTGACCATACCACCCACTTTCATGGATTGGAAGAGGTATTTTTGGAAACTTGCCCTTTTCTGTAGACACTAGCCTAATAGGAAGCCTTGTCCTTTTCCCTAGACTTGTATTGCAAGCTTGTGTAACGTATTTGAGCTATTGATTGATGTATTAGGGATTTTATGCATGTGTTTAATAATATTAATGATGAAATGTGATTGATATTTCCATGATCCCCGTGACTGATGAGCCCATGGAGGGCATATCCTTTGATGTACAAGACCATACCCGATGGACAGGTACCATTTGGACCGGTACATATGGAGAGATGATCAGTTCGGACCTCCATGGGGCTGAAGAGCCCACCAGATGGATGTTGAGACCCCATCAGGGGGCAGAGACAAGACAGAGGTTGATTAGAGTCTTTGCATTAGAGAAGAAGAGGACATTCCACCAGAGGCACCTCGACATAGCTTAGCCTAGGGGGATGATCCCTTTTCACTAAGACGTTGGCCTTGGAAGGCCTGGGATGTCACCTTTGATGACCATGATGTCATCTAGCCTATTGGACATCTTTGGAGGCAGACTGGGAAGCAGTGGCACGTGTGACATGTTGGAGAAGCCCCTAGAGGGCTAACGTTTTTCTCCAGGATGTTTCATTTGCCCTAGAAAGGGCTAGCGCCTCCCTTAGAGAGGATATTACTCTCTTTTCTGCTTATTTAGGGTTTTTATTTGACAATTTACTGTAAAACAATATGATTTTGATAATTTGGCCTTGTCGACCTTTTACCTAACCTAAAATGTAAAATTAGGTCAAGGTTTTGTATAAATGAGAGATTTTCACTCTCATTTTATCATCACAACTCACTCACTCATTAGTGAGGTCTGAAATTTGTGCCCTATCTTGGGTACTTGGCTGATTTAAGCAAGGTGCACTTATTGAAGGAAGATATTTTTGGCATATTTTGGCATTTCTCTTGAAGGAAGGTGTTACAACTAGGGTTTGCATGCTATTTCATGGTGATATGTAAGCGTTTTTTCTGCAAAACTTATTGAATGAATGGTTGTAGTCTTATATTCTTGCATATGTTTATAATTTGCTGAAAAAAACCCTAGGTGAAAAGCACACAAGTAGGTCCTTGTCTCATGTCCCCTGATAGAGAATTTTTTAGCCATTGAAGAGGAAAAGAGAGCCTAGACGTAGCTACACTCCTTTCTCCTCTTCCCCTTTGCTAGTCGTACCTCTTTGATCTCAAGAAGAAGAAGACATCCCAGGCCTAGGTTATCTACACTTAGGGCCATTTTTCTTCTAGGGTTTGATGATAGAGCCTTATTGTAGCAACACTCTCCCTCATTTGACTCTCTTGTCTTGACTTTACCTTTCATGCTAGTCGTTCTTTCCATCTAAGAAAGGAGGAGAGAGCACGAGGCCTTGCCATAGCAACACCGGAGTGACCCTCTCTCCCTTAGGGTTTTGTCTCTGAGGCCCTGCCATAGCAGCACCTCAGAGCTCTTCCCTCTAGTCCTTAGCCATCCTCCTTCAACCCTTTCTTCCTCCTTTAAATTGACTACATTTTACCCTAGAAGGCACTGATCTTAAGACCTCCAGCGGTTAAGTGGAACTTGATTACAAACTCTCTCAAAACTTGAATTTCAAACCCTAACTACTCTAACCCTAAGCTCAACTAATTTACTAACCCTAGTTGCTGACATCACCCTTGGTTATCACATCTTTAATGCATCAACGTTTCATTTTATGAGCAATTGAATGGTAGTTAAAGACATTAATTGAGTTAAATATTGATTTGTTGCATTGAATGCCATATCCTTCTAGTATTTATTGGTGAAGTGACATTACTTTTATTGCCATTTTGTAAACATTGACTTCGTTAACATTTACTTTCAAATTGCTTATATTGAATATCATACAGTCTTTGATATATATGAAGTACTAACCAAAGCTTGCATATATCAGTTTATTGTTGCTTTGTTCTTGGGCAGGGATTCTACTTGGTTATATTTGTTGGCTCTAAGCTGGACTATATGTTCTGGTGGTGATATGTGAAGGGGGAAACTTGTCATTATCTGATTATCCTTTAGCCTCTTCAAAACCCCAGGTTACCGAGGACGTCTCCGCTGGGCCTCACCTCCCTAAAGAGAAAGAACCTCCCCATTGTGGTGACATTGGGTGGGATAGGTTCATGTTATTCCAGTTTGGCCCTCTAGTTTATATCCTTTCTTCCTAGATACAAACTGTACGATAAAAGAACCTACCTAAGACATTAGTGCTATATTGTAAAAGTTGTCGTTGGCTATAGATGGCATGGTAAAAACCCAAGAACTAATGATGACTAGGATTGTCAATCTAGAAAGGACTCAGCATTAAGCCCCTAGGGTTCCATACAAGGGTCAATTCTAGAGAGGGAACCAAGTTTTCAAACCAAATAATGATAAAGAGGTTCCAAATACTTTATATCCTGCAAATGTGGTGGATGAAAACCCTCGGTGCCTGCAATGCAGCGAATCACATTCGGAACATGAATGTCCTTACAACAATGGAGGTCATGACCAAGTAAACATAATGGACCATACCATAGAATACCCCAAAATATGCCTTAATATTTCCCCCGAGGAACATCAAGAGGGCATAAAGGAAGCATCCATGAAGGCTAGGATGGAGGTAATAAATAACTTGGACCAAGAATTGAGTGAGAAGTTGAAGAAATAGGAGTTCCAAGTGTATATTAGACAAAAGAAATTGAACCACCCTCTCTCTACCAGTCTTGCAATAGCCCAAACAAGGCCTCCACCCATGAACATGCTCCTTCCTAAGAATCTTCCCAAGACTGAAAGAGTGGACTTAAACTTTGACTTTGAAGGGGCATTATCCAAGATGCATGTGACCATTCCCTTGAGAAAAGTCATTAAGGTACCATTTGTCAAAGAAATATTTGATAATTTCTTCAAAGGATCAGATGGACCAATGGACCCTCCTATTATGCTACAATTTGATCACTTTAGGGTCCAGTATGATGAACACCCACCTTTCTTCATGACCTTATTGATAAATAGCAAGTGCCTTAAAAACTATATGCTGGATTTAGGGGCAAGTTCCAACATGATGTCTCTATAGGTCATGGAACAATTGGGCCTAAAAGACATGAACTTACAGAAATGTGTGTGGCTTTGAGTCTAGATACATACCCACACATGGGGTGATTGAAAATGTGGAAGTATGCCTGGGAAGATACCCTGAGAGAGTGATCCATATGGAAATTGTAGTAGTAGATGTCCCTGATGTGTGGGGAATGCTTTTGTCCAAGAAATTTCCTACAATGCTGGGAGGTACTCTAGAGATGGACCTTATGTATATCAATGTGCCTATGAACGATGGAACCATAAGTCGTCTCCCAAATGTGCCAATGACTAGAATCCATGTGCGAGGAATTAGTGACCACATCAGAATTGACAAAGCACATGAGCCAATCATAGAGAGTCTTCCTGAGTTTTCTCCTGATGATATTTATTTTTCTACAGAGGAAGACTTTAATTAGATACAATGGTCGAAGAAGGGATATTATCAACAACTCCTAAACAAGTATAAATACAAGGAAGTTGGGGTTGTCAGGTTATTAAAGAAAGGAGAAGACAATGTATTGATCCAACCATCCCAACAAGAAGTTTTCACGGCAGAGTCCCACCCTCCTCCCTTTACACAATATACCAGGGTTGTTCAGGAAACAACCAAGTTCAATACCAGAGATTACAAAGAGGGAGCCACAGTATGGATGTGGGACACACAGAAGGAAGAGCCAACTAATGTCAAGGGGAATGCACAATTTTGGATTGGACCCTTTAGAGTTGGAAGAAAGTCAATCAATGATGCATATTATTTGTCTACATTGGAAGGAAGAAGGCGCCCATTACTAGTTAGTGGGAACATCCGCAAACCCCATCAGGGGGCAGAGACTTGACTTCACAGGTAAGTGCAGGTAAGTAGGTAGGCATTTTCATTCATTGTATATCATTTTCATTTCATGATATAGTAGTTTGTATTTCCATTTGTATATATGATTGCTTTCATTTTTTGTATATATGAGTCAGGGGTGATATCACCACCCCAAATTATTTCTGACAATCTTATGTTGAGATCAAGCAAGTCACAGGTTATGCTAGAGATGTTGAGGTTCTCATGCACTCTATGGTGAGCACATGTCCTCGATTTGAAGCCATATGTTATCCCCTAGCCTAGGGATAACTAAGGAGATTATGTACCGAGGCCCACAAGTCCTAGGCATGGAGTACTAAGAGCCATATCAACTTGAGCATGGCCCTGGAGGGCCCATAATTTTCTTCTTCAGTGCCTGCACTTTGTCAGCAACAGTAGAATCCATCACATCAGCCTAGTCTTGCAGCAAAAATGGGTCTTTCTCCATGAGCTAATGATTCTGGGTATCATGGTATGTGTCACTCTGATCCTCAAAACCTTTGAATATGTTCATTTAATTCTTTTCGCTTCTAACGTGTGCTTGGACCTTATGCCTTTCCACTTGACCACACATTGGGGGAATGACATGATGCCCTAGTAAGTTGGTTCCCATAGGGTTTGAGTTTCCACTTGGGGGATTCATGAAATACCATCATCCGCTCCCACCATATTTACCACTTTTCATACTTTTCCTACTCATCCACCGCTTTTCACTAGTCTGGGCATTGGGTTGGCCATATATCTAAGGGTTGTACCTTGCCTTGTGGGAAGAAGGGGATAAAGTCCCAGAGGGTAAAAGTAGTTGGCAAAAGATAAAAGCCAAAAGAAGAAAACCTTGAGATGCTTTGCCTAGGGATCCCCGAGAAAGCAATAAAAAGCTTCCTAGCAAGAAACAAAGGGACCCATAAAAAATAATAAATCAAGACCTAGTTAGAGGATAGGGGGTCTCATCACGAGACAACCTATTAGGTCCATGGGTATGTAGTGGTATGACACTACCAACAGCTGGTCACCATGCTAGGGTAGTGGCTCTTGGTGGCATAGGCAAGAGAAAGGGGGTCTCATCACGAGACAACCTTCTAATTTTCGTGAAATTCTTGTGGGTAACATTGTCACCACCGATCACCACTCTAGGGTAGTGTCCCCTAACTAGCCTCCTGAAAGAAAAAATCAATAAGAATAAAAGATAAAAGGAATGAATGGGCTTGGAAACATTTGCATCCATGACAAGGTGCATATCACCCTCTTCAGAGGCACCCATTACCTAGACATCCCTTACCACCTCATCCACTCACATGGCTTGGATTTTGTTTTCACCCAGAGACATCCCACATCTAATGAGAACTGGCCCAATAGGACATCCTAGCACCCCATCCAAACTTTCCTTGTAGAATATCATCATGTCTTTGAGCACTTGTCCGGGTAAAGGGGGTTTCATGAACATGTTTAATAACTTGATGATTAGATGTGATTGACATTGCTATGATCCCTGTGACTTATGCACCCATGGAGGGCGTATCTGTTGATGTTGCAGGGCCACACAAAATGGACAGGTAAACATGGGGAGAAGATTAGTTCGGACCTCCATGGGGCTAAAATCCTACCAGATGGATGTTGAGACCCCAACCAGGGCCAGAGACGGATCAGAGGATTAAATAGGAGAGAGAGGAGGAAGTTTTACCAGGGACAACCTGGTAGGCTTAGAGGCAGGGGTTTCTACCCTTTCCACCATGATGTACGCCTTGGAAGGCCCGTGACATCACCCAAGTCACCCATGACATCACCCAATGTTTTGGATGTTTTGGAGACAGTTGTGTGTCAAGTGGCACGTGTGGCAGGTTTCTGAGGCCCAAGGAGGCCTAACGTTTTTCTCCAGTAGGCCAACATTGCCAAAAAAGGGCCTAGCATCACCCTAAATGGGCATGACATCACCTTTATAGCTTGTTTTAGGGTTTAATTATGACATTTAATGTGAAAAGTGGATATTATTTGTAATTGGCCATGTCGACCTTTTTTGACCTAATTCTGGTAATTAGTATTGTATAAATAAGGGGAAAATCCCTCTTATATTTTATCATCTTTAACTCACACTTGTGAGGACTGAAATTTGCGCCCTCCTTAGGGTTTATTGGCTGAAATTTTAGACGCACTTGTTGAGGAAGGCTAAATTTGGTGTATTTTGGCAAGCTTCTTGATGTATGTAAGTGAATTTTCTCCAATTCTTCTTAATTGAATGCTTATAGTTTTATTTATCTTACATTTACATTCAATAATATAAAAATGCTTGATTAAACCCTAGGAAGACTAGCACATGTTATTGTCCTAGCTTCAAAATCTTTCACCTACTAGATCTTGTCAAAAGGGCAATTTTTTCTTGAAGCATGAGCTAAGGCCTTACCATTGCAACACCTTAGTATTGTATAAATAAGGGAAAAATCCCTCTTATATTTTATCATCTTTCACTCACACTTGTGAGGACTGAAATTTGCACCCTCCTTAGGGTTTCTTGGCTGAAATTTTAGGCACACTTGTTGAGGAAGGCTAAATTTGGTGTACTTTGGCAAGCTTCTTGGTGGATGTGTTCAACTAGGGATTTTATTGATTATTCTTTATGTATGCAAGTGAATTTTCTACAATTCTTCTTAATTGAATGGTTATAGTTTTATTTATCTTTCATTTACATTCAAAATTATGAAATTGCTTGATTAAACCCTAGGAATACTAGCACATGTTATTGTCCTAGATTCAAAAGCTTTCACCTACTAGATCTTATCAAAAGGTCATTTTTTTCTTGAAGCATGAGCTAAGGCCTTGCCATTACAACACCTTAGTATCCATTGCTTCATCTTAGCTGATTTTGCTTCATCATTGAGTTAGAGAGGGAGGAAATCTACTAAGACCTAGGGTTACCTACACCTTAGTATCTAGTTTCCCCTTAGGGTTTGATAATTGGAGCCTTGGGTTACCAACGCTCCAATTCATCAATCTCTCTTGTATTTAAATCTTCTATTATCACTTTTCTTCAACATGTTATGTTGCATTATTGACTCCATTTTCCCTAAAAGCACTAGTCTAAGTCCTCTTTTGAGTAATTGATCAAAACAACCTTCAAAACTTATTCTTTGAGCCTCCTACTAACTATTCCTAACCCTAGAATAGCCTAACCTACTAACAATATTGTTGGTGTTACCAAAGTAAGATACAACCATTAAAATCAGCATTAAAATCTCATAAAGTCAATTGCAAAGAATGATCTATACCTTGTCTTCTTTGCTTCTATCAAATGCTAGTATTGTGATTTCAATTGTTAATGATTCTTAGTCATTTTGAAGCTATTTCAAGGTGTTTAAATGTAAAGTATTGCTCTATAAAGATTGTTTTTATAAGTTTTTGTTTACTTCATGATATTCCTCAAATTGATTTTATCAAGAAATTCTATGGTTTTATGAAGTGATAAATAACAAGTGTACTTGCAAATATATATAGTCTTTTGTTGCTTTGTTCCGGGAAGGTACACTTGGATACATTATCATTTCATTGGTAATAAAACCAGGAATTTCTGAACGGTGGTGACTTGTGAGAGGGGATCCTTATGTATCCTTTTTGAACTTGCCTTCTCAAACCCCCAGGTCACTGGGGATGTCTCCCCTAGGCCTACCACCCTAAATATAAAGAGACATCCTATTGAGGTGACAATGATAGGATTAGTCTCTAGTTATGCCAATTTTCTCTCCTTTAACCTTTCCTACTATCAAAGTACAAATTGTGCAGTAATAGGGTTGAAGCACTTGATTGTTCAACCTACACCCAAAATAGATCTTCCCATAGATATGTCAAGGATAAGACCCCCTACGAGGCTTGGAGTGACCTCAAACTGAAAGTGACTCACTTTCATATTTTCGGTTCATGTGCATGGGACAAGATTCCCTCTGAGAAGAGGAAGGCACTTGATCCATAGAGAACATAGTGTATCTTTGTTGGATACCTAGACATTGTGAAGGGATATAGACTCATTGATATTTCCTCAGACCAGCTCATCATTGAGCGTAGTGTCCAATTCGAGGAATGTGTCTCACATGTACCTCAACAGCCACATGTAGACACTTTTTTTCTTCCACCTATCAGAGATTATGAGCATGCACATGTTGACTCTTCTTCATATGTTCATAGGATTTAGATGATCCAGATACATAGACAGAACAGTTAGATGCAGAGTCAGTGAATGCATATGCAAATGCAAAGAAATATCTGAGGCCCAAGTCAACCAAGACTACTCTTTAGGATGCAAGAGATCTTGTTGGGGATCCAGCTGATACTAAGAGGACTTGATCTGATTTCAAGGAGCCTCCTCTTTCACTCACTACCACTGAACCGATGCCACCCAAGCATATTTTCTTGGTTCATTCTTTATATCCACAGTCCTATGGCGATGCTACTGGAAATCCCTTTTGGGGATTGACCATGTAGGAGGAGTACAACTCCCTCCTCAAGAACCAGACTTGGCTTGTAGAATAGCATAATGTCTTTGAGCACTTGTCCAAGTAAACGGGGTTTCATACACATGTTTAATAACTTGATGATTAGATGTGATTGACATTTCTATGATTCATGTGACTTATGATCCCATGAAGGGCGTATATATTGATGTTGCAGGGCCACACCCAATGGATAGGTACACATGGGGAGATGATTAGTTTAGACCTCCATGGGGCTAAAATCCCACCATATGGATGTTGAGACCCCAACCAGGGGCAGAGACGTATCAGAGGATTGCACTAGAGAGAGAGGAGGACGTTTCACCAAGGACAAACTGGTAGGCCTGGACCCAGGAGGGTTGTGCCCTTTCCACCATCATGTAGGCCTTGGAAGGTCCATGGCATCACCCATGATGTCACCCAGCATTTTGGATGTTTTGGAGACAGTTGTCTGCCAAGTGGCACATGTGGCAGGTTCTTGAGGCCCAAGGAGGCCTAACGTTTTGCTCCAGGAGGCCAACGTTGCCTAAAAAGGGCCTAGCATCACCCTAAAGGGGCATGATGTCACCTTTACAACTTGTTTTAGGGTTTAATTATGACATTTAATGTAAAAACTGGATATTATTTGTAACTGGCCATGTCGACCTTTTTTGACCTAATTTTGGTCATTAGTATTGTATAAGTAAGGGGGAAAACCCTCTTATTTTTTATCATCTTTCACTCACACTTGTGAGGAATGAAATTTGCACCCTCCTTAGCTTTTATTGGCTGAAATTTTAGGTGCACTTGTTGAGGAAGGATAAATTTGGTGTATTTTGGCAAGCTTCTTGGTGGATGTGTTCAACTAGGGATTTTCTTGATTATTCTTGATCTAAGTAAGTGAATTTTCTGCAATTCTTCTTAATTGAATGGTTATAGTTTTATTTATCTTTGATTTACATTCAATATTATGAAATTTCTTGATTAAACCCTAGGAAAACTATCACATGCTATTTTCCTAGCTTCAAAAGCATTCACCTACTAGATCTTGTCAAAAGGCCATTTTTTTCTTGAAGCATAAGCTAAGGCCTTGTCATTGCAACACCTTTGTATCCGTTGCTTCATCTTAGATGATTTTGATTCATCATTGAGTTAGAGAGGGAGGAAATATACTAAGGCCTAGGGTTACCTACACCTTAGTACCTAGTTTCCCCTTAGGGTTTGATAATTGGAGCCTTGGGTTACCAACACTCCAATTCACCAATCTCTCGTCTTTAACTCTTCTTTTATCATTTTTCTTCAACATTTTTTGCTTCATTATTGACTCCATTTGCCCTAAAATCACTAGTCTAAGTCCTCTTTTGAGTAATTGATCAAAACAACCTTCAAAACCTATTCTTTGAGCCTCCTACTAACTATTCCTAACTCTAGAATAGCCTAACCTTCTAACAATATTGTTGTTGTTACTAAAGTAAGCTACAACCATTAAATGAAACATTAAAATATCATAAAGGCAATTGCAAAGGCTGATCTATACCTTGTCATATTTGCTTCTATCAAATGCTATAATTAGGATTTCAACAGTTAATTATTCTTAGTCATTTTGAAGCTATTTCAAGGTGTTTAAACGTGAAGTATTTCTCTATAAAGATTGTTGTTATAATTTTCTGTTTACTTCATCATATTCAACAAATTTCTTTTATCGAGAAAGTCTATGGTTTTATCAAGTGCTAACCAGCAAGTGTACTTGCGAATATATATAGTTTTGTGTTGCTTTGTTCCGGGCAGACACACTTTGATACATTATCATTTCATTGGTTATAAAACCAATACTTTCTAATTGGTGGTGACTTGTGAGAGGGGATCCTTATCTAGCCTTTTTGACCTTGCCTTCTCAAACCCCTAGGTCACCGGGGATGTCTCCCCTGGGCCTACCACCCTAAATATAAAGAGACATCCTATTGAGGTTAGAATGATAGGATTAGTCTCCAGTTACGTCAATTTTCTCTCTTTTAACCTTTCCAACTATCAAAGTACAAATTGTGTGATAACATTTTGGCACCGCTGCTGGGGAACACTAAGTCAATATTCCTCAATGACACTTTTTTCGATAAGCCCTTATCTAGAGAACTACTCTTACAAGCTTACCTAGCGACTCCACTACGGGTAATTCCCTTATTTCCTTTGATAATTTCAAGAAAATTATCTGAAGACTCCACAATTCACAAGGAAGTACAAAAACCCTCCCCGATCCTTTAGAATAAAGCCTCCCTGAAACTATCCTGTAGTAAAATCTCTTTTCGAAAGTAGGCTTCCCTTGAACATAATATCTAGCATAGGAATTCAAACCGCTATTGCAAACCAAGCCAATAACCAAATAAAATTTTCATCCAATCTTTTCAAACCGCTAGACATGATAGTTATACCGGCCTACCCTAGGCATATGCCCCCCAAGTATGAAAAATGGTTCCCCAAGTTCACCGGAAATGATGTAAGCAGTGTCGAGGATCACATGAGCAATTTTTGGGAATTATTCCAACTTCATCCCATTGGTGATGATGTTGAATATTTGGATATGAAATTGTTCTATGTTACCCTCCATGATGGCGCAAGGCGCCGGTACAATAGTCTTTTGGATGGAAGTATTAAAACCATGGATAGGTTAGAAGAAGTTTTACTCAAACGATGGAGTATCAAGGAAGACCCCAACATGCTACTCAAAAGGATGAATAACCTTGTAACGCAGGATAATGAGACCATTAGAGTCATCATCCATCTCATAGTTTCCTTTTGTTCATTTATACCAAAGCCTTTACTGGTCAACTAGTGTATCTCCTCAGAGATAAAAACCCTCAAATGATCCAAGAATCCCAATAAATAGCTACAAGGATTGAAGACAACCTATTATCATCCAAATTTGAACCTTTCTCAGCCCCAAGAGTCAGAATGGACACTAAACCTAAGATAGTCCACAATGTTGAACCTACCTAAGACATTAGTGCTAGCTTGGAAAAGTTGCAGCTGACTGTAGATGGCATGGTAAAAGCCCAAGAACTAATGATGAATAGGATTTTCAATCTAGAAAGGACTCAACATTAAGCCCCTAGGGTTCCATATAAGGGTCAATTCCAGAGAGGGAACCAAGTTTTCAGACCAAAGACTAATCAAGAGGTTCCAAATACTTTAGCTCCTGCAAATGTGGTGGATGAAAACCCTTGGTGCCTGCAATGCAGCGAATCACACTGGGAACATGAATTTCCTTACAACAATGGAGGTCATGCCCAAGTAAACATAAGGGACCATACCATAGAAGACCCCCAAATATGCCTTAATATTTCCCCTAAGGAACATCAAGAGGGCATAACGGAAGCATCCAGGAAGGCTAGGATGGAGGTAATAAATAAATTGGACCATGAATCGAGGGAGAAGTTGAAGAAACAAGAGTTCTAAGTGTATACTAGAAAAATGAAATTGAACCAACCTCTCTCTACCAATTCTGCAATATCCCAAACAAGGCCTCCACCCATGAACATTCTCCTTCCTAAGAATATTCCCAAGACTAAAAGAGTGGACTTAAACTTTGACTTTGAAGGGCATTATCCAAGATGCTTGTGACCATTCCCTTGAGAGAAGTCATTAAGGTACCATCCATCAAAGAAAGATTTGATAATTTCTTCAAAGGATCAGATGGACCAATGGACCCTCCTATTATGCTACAAGTTGATCACTTTAGGGTCTAGTATGATGAACACCCACCTTTATTCATGACCTTATTGATAAATAACAAGTGCCTTAACAAACATATGTTGGATTTAGGGGCAGGTGCCAACATGATGTCTCTAAAGGTCATGGAACAATTGGGCCTAAAAGTCACATGACCTTACAAAAATGTTTGTGGATTTGAGTCTAGAGCCATACCCACCCGTGGGGTGATTGAAAATGTGGAAGTATGCCTGGGAATATACCTTGAGAGAGTGATCCATATGGACATTGTAGTAGTAGATGTCCCATATGTGTGGGGAATTCTTTTGTCTAGGAAATTTGTTACAATGCTAGGAGGAACTCTAGAGATGGACCTTACTTATATCAATGTGCCTATGAACGATGGAACCATAAGTCATCTCCCAAATGTGCCAATGACCAAAATCCATGTGCGAGAAATTAATGATCACATCAGAACTGGCAAAGCACATGATCCAATCATATAGAGTCTTCCTGAGTTTTCTCCTGATGATATGCCTTTTTCTACAGAGGAATACTTTGCTCAGATACAATGGCCGAAGAAGGAAGATTATCAGCAACTCTTGAACAAGTATAAAGACAAGGAAGTTGGGGCTTTCATGTTATTAAATAAAGGAGAATACAATGTATTGATCCATCCATCCCAACAAGAAGTCTTCACAGCAGAGTCCCACCCTCCTCCCTCTACACAATATACCAGGGTTTTTCAGGAAACAACCAAGTTCAAGACCAAATATTACAAATAGGGAGACACGGTATGGATGTGGGACACAAAGAAGGGAGATCCTACTAATGTCAAGGGAAATGCACAATTTTGGCTTGGACCCTTCAAAGTTGGAAGAAAGTCACACAATGATGCATATTATTTTTCTACATTGGAAGGAAGAAGGCGCCCATTACCAGTTAGCGGGCACCTCCTCAAACCCAATTAGGGGGTAAAGACTTGACTTCACAGGTAAGTGTAGGTAAGTAGGTAGGCCTTTTCATTCATTGTATATCATTTGCATTTCATGCTAGAGTAGTTTGTATTTCCATTTGTATATATGATTGATTTCATTTTTTGTATATATGAGTCGGGAGTGATATCACCACCCCAAATGATTTCTAAAAGTCTTATGTTGAGATCAAGAAGGTCACAGTTTATTCCATAGATGTTTAGGTTCTCATGCACTCTACGGTGAGCACATGCCCCGAGTTGGAGCCATATGTTATCACCTAGCCTAGGGATAACTAAGGAGATTATGTATCGAGGCCCACAGGTCCTAGACATGGAGTACCGAGAGCCATATCGACTTGTGCATGGCCCTGGAGGGCCCATACTTTTCTTCTTTAGCACCTCCACTTTGTCAACAGTAGTAGTATCCATCACATCGGCCTGGTCTTGTAGCAGAAATGGGTCTTTATCCATGAGGTAATGATTCTGGGTATCATGGTATGTGTCACTCTGATCCTCGAAACATTTGAATATGTGCATTTAATTATTTTCACTTCTAACATATGCTTGGACCTTATGCATTTCCACTTGAACACACATGGGGGGAATGAAATGATGCTCTAGTAAGATGGTTCCCATAGGGTTTGATTTTCCACTGGGGGGATTCATGAAATACCATCGTCCACTCCCACCATACTTACCACTTTTCATCCTTTTTGTTCTCATCCACCCCTTTTCACTGGTCTGGGCATTGGGTTGGCCAAATATCTAAGCGTTGTACTTTGCCTTGTGGGAAGAAGAGGATAAAGGCACAGAGGGTAAAATTAGTTGGAAAAATATAAAATCCAAAAGAAGGAAACCCTGAGATGCTTCGCCTAGGGATCCCTAAGAAAGAAATAAAAACCTTACCAGCAAGAAACAGAGGGACCCATAAAAAATAATAAATCAAGACCTATTTGGAGGATAGGGGGTCTTATCATGACCCAACCTATTAGTTCCATGGGCATGTAGCGGTATGACACTACCAACAACTAGTCACCATGTCAGGGTAGTGGCTCTTGGTGGCATAGCCAAGAGAAAGGGGGTCTTATCACGAGCCAGCCTTCTCATTTCCGTGAAATACTTGTGGGTAACATTGTCACCACTGGTCACCTTGCCAATGCAATGTCCCCTAACTAGCCTCTTGAAAGAAAAAATCAATAAGAATAAAATATAAAAGGCATGAATGGGCTTGGAAACATTTGCATCCATGACAAGGTACAACTCACCCTCTTCAGAGGCATCCATAGGTAAGCTATACATTTCCCTGCTATCATTGTAACCATTACCTAGAGATCCCTTACCACCTCATCCACTCACATGGCCTGGATTTTGTTTTCACATAGGGACATCCCACATCCAATGAGAATTGGCCCAATAGGACGTCCTAGCATCCCCTCCAAACTTGGCTTGTAGAATAACATAATGTCTTTGAGCATTTGTCCGGGTAAAGGGGGTTTCATGCACATGTTTAATAACTTGATGATTATATATGATTGACATTGCTATGATCCATGTGAATTTCAACCTAAAGGGGAATGGCATCACCTTTACAACGTGTTTTAGGGTTTAATTATGACATTTAATGTAAAAACTGGATATTATTTGTAACTGGCCATGTCATACTTTTTTGACCTAATTCTGGTCATTAGTATTGTATAAATAAGGGGAAAATCCCTCTTATATTTTATCATCTTTCACTCACACTTGTGAGGACTGAAATTTGATCTCTCCATAGGGTTTCTTGGCTGAAAATTTAGGCGTACTTGTTGAGGAAGGCTAAATTTGGTGTATTTTGGCAAGATTCTTGGTGGATGTGTTAAACTAGGGATTTTCTTGATTATTCTTGATGTATGTAAGTGAATTTTCTCCAATTCTTCTTAATTGAATGGCTATAATTTTATTTATCTTAAATTTACATTCAATAATATGAAATTGCTTGATTAAACCCTAGGAAGACTAGCACATGTTATTGTCCTAGCTTCAAAATCTTTCACCTACTAGATCTTGTCAAAAGGACAATTTTTTCTTGAAGCATGAGCTAAGGCCTTGCCATTGCAACACCTTAGTATTGTATAAATAAGGGGAAAATCCCTCTTATATTTTATCATCTTTCACTCACACTTGTGAGGACAGAAATTTGCTCCCTCCTTAGGGTTTCTTGGCTGAAATTTTAGGCACACTTGTTGAGGAAGGCTAAATTTGGTGTATTTTGGCAAACTTCTTGGTGGATGTGTTCAACTAGGGATTTTATTGATTATTCTTTATGTATGTAAGTGAATTTTATGCAATTCTTCTTAATCGAATGGTTATAGTTTTATTTATCTTGCATTTACATTCAAGATTATGAAATTGCTTGATTAAACCCTAGGAATACTAGCACATGTTATTGTCCTAGCTTCAAAATCTTTCACCTACTAGATCTTGTCAAAAGGCCATTTTTTTCTTGAATCATGAGCTAAGGCCTTGACATTGCAACACCTTAGTATTGTATAAATAAGGAGGAAATCCCTCTTATATTTTATCATCTTTAACTCACACTTGCGAGGACTGAAATTTGTGCCCTCCTTAGGAATTCTTGACTGAAATTTTAGGCACACTTGTTGAGGAAGGCTAAATTTGGTGTATTTTAGCAAGCTTCTCGATGGATGTGTTCAACTATGGATTTTATTGATTATTCTTGATGTATGTAAGTGAATTTTATGCAATTCTTCTTAATTGAATGGTTATAGTTTTATTTATCTTGCATTTACAAGATTATGAAATTGCTTGATTAAACCCTAGGAAGACTAGCACATGTTACTGTCCTAGCTTCAAAATCTTTCACCTACTAGATCTTGTCAAAAGACCATTTTTTTCTTGAAGCATGAGATAAGGCCTTGCCATTGCAACACCTTAGTATCCATTGCTTCATCTTAGATTATTTTGCTTCATCATTGAGTTAGAGAGGGAGGAAATCTACTAAGGCCTAGGGTTACCTACACCTTAGTAGCTAGTTTCCCCTTAGGGTTTGATAATTGGAGCCTTGGGTTACCAACACTCCAATTCATCAATCTCTCTTGTCTTTAACTCTTCTATTATAATTTTTCTTCAACATTTGCTGCTGCATTATTGACTCCATTTTCCCTAAAAGAACTAGTCTAAGTCCTCTTTTGAGTAATTGATCAAAACAACCTTCAAAACCTATTCTTTGAGCCTCCTACTAACTATTCCTAGCCCTAGAATAGCCTAACCTAATAACAATATTGTTGTTGTTAGTAAAGTAAGATACAACCATTAAATGCAGCATTAAAATCTCATAAAGGCAATTGCAAAGGATGATCTATACCTTGTCTTCTTTGCTTCTATCAAATGTTAGTATTATGATTTCAATTGTTAATGATTCTTAGTCATTTTGAAGCTATTTCAAGGTGTTTAAATGTAAAGTATTGCTCTATAAAGATTTTGTTATAATTTTTTGTTTACTTCATGATATTCATCAAATTGATTTTATCGAGAAATTCTATGGTTTTATGAAGTGCTAACCAACAAGTGTACTTGCGAATATATATAGTTTCTTGTTGCTTTGTTTTAGGCAAGTACACTTTGATACATTATCATTTCATTGGTTATAAAACCAGGAATTTCTGATCGGTGGTGACTTTTGAGAGGGGATCCTTATCTAGCCTTTTCGACCTTGCCTTCTCAAACCCCCAGGTCACCGAGGACATCTCCCCTAGGCCTACCACCCTAAATATAAAGAGACATCCTATTGAGGTGACAGTGATAGGATTAGTCTCCAGTTATGCCAATTTTCTCTCCTTTAACCTTCCCTACTATCAAAGTAAAAATTGTGCGATAATAGGGTTGAAGCACTTAATTGTGCAACCTACATCCAAAATAGATCTCCCCATAGATATGTCAAGGATAAGACCCCCTACGAGGCTTGGAATGACCTCAAACCGGAAGTGACCCACTTTCGTATTTTCAGTTCATGTGCGTGGGACATGATTCCCTCTGAGAAGAGGAAGGCACTTGATCCATAGAGCACATAGTGTATCTGTGTTGAATACCTAGACATTGTGAAGGGATACAAACTCATTGATATTTCCTCAGACCAGCTCATCATTGAGTGTAGTGTCCAATTCGTGGAAAGTGTCTCGCATGTACTTCAGCAGCTGTGTGCAAACACTTTTGTTCTTCCACCTGTCAAAGATGATGAGCATGCACATGTCAACTCTTCTTCAGATGAGATTTATGATTCATAGGATTCAGATGATCCATATACATAGTCAGAATAGTCAAATGCAGAGTTAGTGCATGCAGATGCAGATGCAAATCCAAATCTGAGGCCCAAGTCAGCCAAGACTACTCTTTAGGATGCAAGAGATCTTGTTGGGAATCCAGTTGATACTAGGAGGACTCGATCTGATTTCAAGGAGCCTTCTTTTTCACTCACTTCCACTGAATCGATGCCACCCAGGCATATTTTCTTGGTTCATTCTTTAGATCCACAGTCCTATGGTGAGGCTACTGGAAATCCATTTTGGGAATCGACCATGCAAGAGGAGTACAACTCCCTCCTCGAGAACCAAACTTGGGATATGGTTCCCCTTCCTTTAGGAAAGAAAATTATAGGGTGTATATGGGTGTACAAGACCAAGAGCACAACGAATGGATAGGTTAGAAGATACAAATCCAGGCTAGTTGCCAAAGTATTTCAGTAAGTGCATGGCATTGACTTTGATGAGACCTTCTCTCCAGTAGCGAAGATGGATTCCATACATTTGGCACTTGCCATTGTGGAATCCGAGGGATGGGAAGTCCATCAGATGGACGTAAGGAATGCATTTCTCCATGGTGATCTCCCTGAGGAGATCTATATGGAGCGGCCCCAGGGATTTATGCAGGATTCATCTTTGGTCTGTCGACTGAAGAAGTTTCTTTATGGCCTCAAGCAAGCCCTGAGGGCATGGTATGCCAAGATGGACTCCTACCTGTTGTCACATAACTTTGTATGTTGTAAATCATACCCAAATGTTTACATGCTAAATGTTGATGATTACAACTATGTGAGACATCCTCTAGGACACAGACCTGAGAGAGATCCCCTGAGATGGGTGTGTGGTTCCTATATACAGAATTGGAACGTTGTGCTGGCCTCCTCCTTACAGAGAATTGAGATGAAATCCAGATGATTCTCCTATGTAACGCAGTGAGAAAGAATATATGTTGAGTTAGACGTGCTTGTGGTTGAGCACAAGTGAACGTGTGAATTCCCATGAGCTCAATGCATCGTTATGAGACATAGATGAAATGATGTATTAGCCTCCTCTGAGAAGAGAGTTGATATGGTGAACTCCAGATTACTCTCATGTGTAATGTAGTGGGAAAGAAGATATGTTGAGTTGGACGTGCTTGTGGATGAGAAAAGGTGAACATGATCCTAGTGGTTGATCACTAGTGTGTGTATGAGATCCCTTGTTATATTTTTCAAGAGTCAGACTTACCTGTAACCCACTTGTAATGTAAAGGGTATAGGTCGGCCCCACCTTAATGTAAAATATAATTAATGTAAAAGATAATTAATATGGTAATTATTAATTATACTATAAGATATTGAGGTCGGACCTATTGTGCCAGTAGACACTTCAGTTGACAAGTTCAGTCTAATATAAGTAAAGGTAAATTCCCCATTGAGGAATCATATCACAAGTGTGAGTTTGGAAATTTCAGCAAACACTTGTTCTTGGGAAAAGTGTGCACCTCTCTTGGGCACTAGGTTCTAGGGTTTGTCAGCACCCTTTTGTGTGCTAGGTGTTTATGGTGGTGGATGTATTTCTCTTGAAGAATATAATAGAGCATTGGATAGGTTTTTTCCCCTTATTGAGAAGGGTTTCCCAGGATACTTCTTGTGTACTTGTGCATGGTGTTTCTTCTTGTGATCTTGTTTGTTGCAACAAATTGTTTGTGGTTTAAATAAAATGCTAAAATGGAATGAAATTCATGCTTAATACTTTCTTATTGAAAAATGAACATGGTATCAGAGCATAGGTCTTGAAGAACCCATTTCACAAGCATCTGCCAGTCATATTCTCAATTCTGCAGAACCGTATGGCCCTCCTAGGGTTTCTAGAAAATTTGTACGACCCTCCTTTCTAAGGTGTTCTATCCCTTAATACTTGGACGTTGGGGATAATTTTGGCATAGGAGAGTACGACCTCATCCAGAGCACCTCCAGACACTCTCAGAGTGAAACTCTGATCATTTTGAAATTTTGGCCCTATGGTTTCTAGGGTTTCGCTAATTTCTGTAGAAAATTTAGAATTAGGGTTTCTGCAACTCTTTGAAGGAGCTCTTCAGCTCACCAATGTTATCCTACATTTCAAAGGATTATTGTTGGCAGTCATAATTCCAACAAAACCTAAAAGTGATAGCCTAGCCTAGCCATTAGGTTTTCCAACCCAGTTGACAAGGGTTTGTGAAGAATCTAAAACTATGATGAAGAAAACCATGATGTAAGATAAGCTTGATGGATGAAGCAACTTCAAGTTTCTGGAAGACAATACTTCAAAGGAATACTTATTGTGGGTGATACAAAAAATTTTACCATAGACAACTATCAATGAATGGAAGGAAGATGACGTTAAGACAAGGAAGCCAATCATCTACTCAATCTCTTACATTGAAGGGCCAACTTCAAAATAACAAGATGAAAAAAAGTGACACCATGACTACCTTCTTCATGAAGATCTTAGAGGATAGAGATCAACCAAGTGACATTGGAGAAATCATATCAGCGCCATCAGTTATGCACATATATATATATATATTATTTGTATCATTGTCATGAGGGAAATTGCAGGAGGAAGGAACCTTTGTTGAAGTCATGGATCCAGAGGGATCTCAGTGCATTAAGAGGAACAACACACTGGAAGTAGAGACTCCATGTTTGATTTTTTTAATTATCATGCCTCTAAACTACATTTCTAAAGTTTGCTACATTACATGTAGGTGTTGTAGTTGTGACAACAATCCTTAAATTGTTTTCATTCTAGAGATGTACTCATTATTATCCTTTAGGAGATATCCTTGTTTTGTTTCCTTTCGGTTGTTTTCTTGTTCCAGACAGGTTAACAACAAAGGAAGATGGTTATACTTCAGACTTAAGAGGGAGTTGAAACTATTTGATAAGGAGGAAGAACTGAAGCATCATTGAGGCAACCAATGCAATAATGCATGATCAAAATATTTCTATGATTCTATGGGAAGAAGCATGCATGACACGGTATATGTTCAAAACATGATTCTTCACCAGATTTACATAACTTCTGAAGGATCCTTCACCGAAGTGAAGCCTGAGATTGAACACTTTAGGATATTTGGGTGCCTAGTGTATTTTCATGTACCCAAAGAGAAGAGGTCAAATCTAGAACCTTTAGGGAGAAGGAATACATTTATGAGATAACAAGTGAATCTTCAATGACATATTAGATATACATCCCTAGTTAAAGACAAATTGAGACAAGAAGAGATGTTTCCTTTGAAGAAGAGATATCCTGTCAAAGATCCAAATAATCTTAGATAGAGATTGAAAGTGAGACAATACCTTCTCCCCCTTCATCAGTTCAAAGGGAGACAAATATTATTCCAGCCGATCCAGTTGCTCCAGTTGATATTCCCAGAGATATTGCAATAGGGCATAAAAGGCCTTCCTAGGCTTGACAAAATCTGTAGGAGGCAGAGGAACATACAATCCCCTCAAGGCACATAACGAGAAAGAAAAAGAAATTTTTGAGCTATCCTTCAGTCATGAGCCACTTCATTGATTCTAAGCCTCCTTGTCTTGGAGAAGCAATAGGAGAACAAGTATGGAAAGATTCCATAACAAAAGAATACCAGTATATCTTAAAGAATGATATATGAGATATTGTTCAGAGACTAGAAGGGAAGTTTGTGGTGAATTCCAAGTGGATCTATAAGATCAATCATGCAACCTATGGAAGTTTCAAGAAATACAAAGAGAGATATATAGCCAGAGGATTCTCACAAACAGAGGGATTTTTCTATGATGAGATAATTGATCTAGTAATCCTGATATATTTCCATCCGTACTACCATCCATGAGTTGGAAACTATATCAGATGGATGGATTCTTGATGAGTTTGGGTTTCAGAAAGAGTGTTGCTTATCCAAACCTATATTATTACAATTTTGGTGACGAGAGCCTGATTTTGGTGACTTATTCAGAAAGCCTTGTTTTTGGATACAAGTAAGCTTTGACTTCTAATTTCAAGATGAAGGATCTGAGTCTGATGCACTAATTCTTGGGACAAGAAGTATGACATAGGACCGATGATATTTTCTAGAGTCAAGGAAAATATGCAGTGGGAATATTAAATAAGTTCATTATGAAAGAATGCAAATCCATGATGATGGATTTGAATAAAATGAATGATGATGATTCAGACGAGATTGATCCACGGCTGATTGGATCACTAATGTATCTTGTTAACAACAAATCTGATTCATGTTATGCAGTGAATGTACTTATTCAATCCATGAGTCAACCGAGACAGACTTACTAGACATCAACTAAACATGTATTGAGATATCTATGAGGTGCAATTAGATATGGCCTGAGATATGCCTCCAGTGAAGACTTGAGTTTGCAAGTATATGTAGAATGGAAAGAAATTACAATGGACCGAAAAAGCACATTTGTTTGTTGTTTTACCATGAAGTTTTCCATGGTTTCCTGGTGCAACAAGAAAGAAAGCTATGTGGCCTTCAGTACCACATAAACAGAGTATATATCATTGAGTGTGTGAAGAAGTGTGGCTTCATAAGTTTCTGACAGATTTACTTTATCATGAGATGGATTCTATGATTATAAACAGAGTTGTGTGAATCTCTTTGAGAATCCTGTGTTTCATGATAGATCGAAACACGTTGAGATAAAATATCATTTTCAGAGACATGATGCAGAGGAAAGCAGTACACGTGCAATACCTTCTACACATGAGCAAATTGTAGACTTCATCAAACTGACTTGGTGAAGAATACCTCTCTAGTTTAGAGGGAGTGTTGTTGACTACAACCAAGACAAAGTTCAAGTACTTCAGTGTGAGACTTGGCCTGATGGAGAATGCCTCCCTAGCTGAGATGGATTGTTGATGATTACAAATACATGAGACATCCTCCAGGAAACAGACCTAAGAGAGAGCCCCTGAGATGGGTGTGTGGTCCCTATCTGAGACAAAACTAGAACATTGTGTTGGCCTCCTCCTTACAGAGAGTTGAGATGAAATCCAGATGATTATCCTATGTAACATGGTGAGAAAGAAGATCTGTTGAGTTAGACGTGCTTGTGGCTGAGCACAAGTGAACGTGTGAATTCTCATGAGATGGGTGCATCATTCTGAGACAAAGATGAAATGATGTATTAGCCTCCTTTGAGCAGAGAGTTGAGATGATGAAATCCAGATGACTCTCATGTGTAATGCAATGGGAAAGAAGATCTGTTGAGTTGGACATGCCTGTGGATGAGCATAGGTGAATGTGATCCTAGTGGTTGAGCACTAGTGAGTGTGGTTCTCCTATGAGACGTAGTGGGATAGAGATGTGGACATCCCTGTGGATGTGCCCCTAGTGGTTGAGCACTAGTGGGTGTATGATATCCCTTTCTATATTGTTCAAGAGTCAAACTTACTTGTAAGCCTATTTGTATTGTAAAGGGTATAGGTCGGCCCCACCTTAATGTAAAAGATAATTAATATGGTAATTACTAATTATATTACAAGATATTGAGGTCGGCCTTGTTGTGTCAATACACACTTCTGTTGACAGGTTCAGTCTAATATAAGTAAAGGTAAATTCCCCATTGAGGAATCATATCACAAGTGTGAGTTTGGAAATTTAAGCAAACACTTGTTCTTGAGAAAAGTGCACACCTCTCTTAGGCACTAGGTTCTAGGGTTTGTGAGCACCCTTTAGTGTGCTAGGTGTTTATGGTGGTGGAGGTCTTTCTCTTCAAGAATATAGCAAAGGATTGGCTAGCTTTTGTTCCCTTGTTGAGAATGGTTTCCCAAGATACTTCTTGTGTACTTGTGCATGGTGTTTCTTCTTGTGATATTGGTTGCCGCAACAAATTTTTTATGGTTTAAGTAAAATGATAAAATGGAATGAACTTCATGCTTAAGCCTTTCTTATTAAAAAATCAACACTAAAGACGGTTGATTCACTTCTTCTCCTAGTTTTGTATGTTGATGATTTGTTGATCACCAGTTACTCTATTTCAGCGATTGCTGCAGTCAAGGGGATTTGCATGACAAGTTATTGATGACGGACATGGGTCCACTACATTTCTTTCTTGGACTCGATATCAATTAGGATGCATCGGGAATCAAACTATCTCAAGCCAAGTATGCATGATATCTCCTTGAGAGATTTTACATAATAGACTGCAAGTCTGCCCCGACTCCTTTCCTATCAGGAGTCATACTTGAGGATGGCGGGGACACTCCACTGGTTGACAACACATTGTACAGACAACTAGTGGGGATATTTTTGTATCTCACACACTCTAGACCAGACCTCTCCTATGCAGTTGGAGCAGTCTCCAGGTTCATGCAAGAGCTGCATGAGCTAAATTGGAAGGTTGCAAAGTGTATCCTTCGATACGTATAAGGAACCATCACCTTTGGGATTCACTATGCAGCAAAATCTACATTGGACCTCATCGGGTTCATTTATTTTGATTGTGTTGGTGATAGCATTGATCACAAGTCCACATCTAGTTACTCACTCAGTCTTGTTTCTGGGCCTAATTGTTGGTCGAGTAAGAATCAGGCTGTTATTTCTCTATCTTGAGCTAAGGTAGAGTACAAAGGGGTAATTAACATAACCATTCAGGTTATGTGGCTACAACATTTTCTCACTGAGTTGAGCATTCAGTTTCATCAATCGATCGTCGTCTGGTGTGACAACTGGAACACTTTAAAGTTCTGCAGAGATCCAGTTCAAAGGCAGAAGACGAAGAACATCAAGATCGACATGCACTGCATCCAGGACTTGGTACATGAGCGGATCATCGACCTACAGTTTTGTCCTTCAATAGAACATATTTCAGACATCTTCACCAATACCTCCACTGAGCAGAAGTTCCATTCTCTATGCATTCGTCTTGGAGTGAAGGACACAATTTCCTAGAAACTGTCAGTTCATCTTTTTACATACATTGTGATTTGAGGGGGGGGTCCAATGAGGTTTTCCCTCTTTCCTATTTCAATGTAGCTTTTGTATGTGGGTACCTAACATGGCCTCGTTGCTGGGACTCATTATCTATTTTTACCATAGTGATGTTCAAGGGGGGTGTTGGAGATACTTCATACACACCTAGGATTTATTTTTCCTAAGGTTTTCCCTATGTTTATTATTTATTATTCAATCTCCTATAGTTTACGGAGAATATTCTCCTCGGTTCACACTTCAGTTTGATCAGTTGAGTGAAGTCTAGATGCCACATTGGGATCATCACCAGCTAATGTGCATTGTCCTTGGGATTATCACTAGAATAGCGCATTACTCATGATCCCCTGATATCCTCCTCACTTCACTCTATTTCAGCCAGTTAACTGAACACCGAGAGACTATTTAACTCAGACTAGGTGGCAGTTCACTCCCGTAACTGCCTGAGAGACTAGACTAGGTGGCATTTTACTCCCGTAACTGTTGGTGTGTGTTCAGATCACTCTAGACCACCACTATGGCACATTTGATCCTCCTCCAGTGCACATTAGTTGAGTTATATAGAGTATATCATGTGTAAATTATCATTCATTCATCTGGTTAATGAGAATTCTTCCATTCTTTCTCTCTTGTTTCTCTTTTAACATATTTTCTCTACAAATTGTGTATGTCATTTGCTAGCTAGATCTATTATCTCCAGGTTCAACACATTTACATAATTGACATAACACCTAAAGTTCTTAAGGGACTTTACAAGGGGATAGGCCTTGTTTCTGAGCAATCGAATAATTTAGCTAAGAATCCCTAAGGATTTTTCTCATGAAAGCGATGGGTCGTTCATGGTCGTCCTTATTGTTTTGTAATAATACTTCGGCTATAGTGTCTTGAGAAGAGAACGGAAAAATTATTAAGTCATGAGAGTAATCAAGGATAACCAAGATAGGTTTCATAGTGATTTCCTCCTTAATATTTTCAAAATAATTTAGGTTGTCATTATCCCATTTGAATGTAAAATCCTTTCTTAGCAAGGAATTCATTGGTTTGACCTTCTCAGAAAAGTTCGGGATAAATCTTCTTATAAAATTGATCTTGCCAAAGAATGATTGCAAGGATTTATCGTTAGTTGGTGGATGAATATTATTAATAGATTCAATTATTTTAGGATCAATGGAAATACCTTCTTCTAAGACCACATGTCCTAACAACTTTCCTTTGTTAATACCAAAGATCAATTTCTTGGGGTCAAGGGAAATTCCATATTTCCTACAATGCTCAAATATAGTCCTAAGTTGTGAAACATGTGCATTCCTTTCCTTAGAAAAAAATTTCAAATCGTCTTGGTATATCTCTATGATTTTCCCTATCCTTGAAGGAAAAATCCATTGTTCTTTTAAACATATACCCAACATTGTAAAAGAAAATACAAAGCGAAATGAACTTGCTATAATGGTGGTAGCTTATCCCCGAGAAGATATTTGATGGATACGCACATTCACAAGAACATCACAATGAGGCTCCAAAGGACTTTTTAGCATAAAGCATAAATTAAAAACACTAAACGTCCAAAACCCTAACCCCGGGAGATGAAACACCAAAATATTTGTGGGCCCCAATGGGGGTAGTTGATACGTCAACTCCCAGAGGGCGTAACTTTTACATACGATATCCATTTGGGGCATTCGGTACCTCGTCAAAATGGTCTATCCAAGGAGTACACATTCCGTTCATCCTAACATATAGCTTCACACAAATGATAGGTGTTTTTGAGCCAAAAAAAAATTGTTTAGGGCCTCAAAACAACCCCAAAAGTTTGGGACCTGAAAAACTGTAGAAAAAATGCCAAGATGGAAACTGTATTTTGAGCCAATAGTATAGGTGGGTGGCCATCGATGTCCACCTAGATCATTCATCCCCCCTTAGGAATCAATGGTCCCCATTTTGTTGAGATCCCCCATAAAATGGGGAAACTTCTATTGAACATGATGCTTGGTGAGCCACTTGCCTTGGTGTAGTAGTTGCCCTACTTTGACAACCTGATAGAGTTGGATCTTTTGTTGGTGATTTCCCTTAACCCGCATGTCCATGATATGAACAATGGTTAATTGTTCCATGTAGTCAAGGTTGAGCTCTATAGGTTTCAGTTTCTCTACCACTTTTGACATGTCCAGTAGTGGTAGAAAATATGATTGAAGGAGGTCCACATTGAATATTGGGTGCAAGCCAAGGAAGGGGGGAATACTTTGCTCAAAATAATTATCACCCACAACCTCGGTGATGGTGTAAGTTCCATAGCTAAGTGGCTGCAACTTTCGATGGGGTCCTGTAAGCTATTCTTTCTACAAATGAAACCAAACATTGTCTCCCACTTGAAACTTGTGGGGAACCCATTGTTGATCATGGTGCTACTTGTACTTAGCAATGGATTTCTGCAAAATATCATGGACATGTTAGCGGATGTGCTGAATCCATTCAATTAATTTGGTGGATTTTTCCACCTTGTATTGAGCATGGGAATATTATGCTTGTGTGGATGAAAGGGGCGGTGCTACATCAATGGGTCCCAATGGTTGAAATCACATACCCACATGAAAACAATTGTGGTCGGTTGTGCTATGGAGGGCTTTGTTGTAGTTGTGTTGGACATAGATAAATATCTCATCTCATGTGTGTGGATTCTTGGAGTTGTACATGTGAAATATATGCACAATCATCCTATTGACAACCTTTGTTTGTCCATCAGTCTAAGGGTGGAAGGTAGTGGATTTTGTGAGCTTGGTGTCCAAAAACGACCAGAGGCTCAGCTAGAATGTGCTTAAGAATATGTTGTTTCGATCAAATATGATGGTATGTGGTAGCCTGAAGTGTACCCATACATGCTCGAAGAAGAGCTTGACAGTGGCCTCTGTTGTGATACTATTCTTGCAGGTGGTCAAAATGGCTATCTTAGAGAATCGATCAACAACCATGAATACACAGTCATTGCCATGCTTGGTGGAGGGGAGACCTGGCATTTAGTCCATCAAGATGGATTCCTAGGGCCCGTAAAGAGTAGGAAGAGGGGTGTGTAGTCCTTTTTTTTAATGGTTGGCTTGGAAATGGAGCAGGCAGTGCAGGATTTGATATACTTACTAACATCCTATTGAAGCTTCGAAAAATATAAATAATTTTGTTGCACTGCCACTGTATTCTCCACACCAAAGTTTCATTCCACCCTACTATAGTGGGATTCCCAAATGATCTTCACATGCTTTATTGAAGGAATAGAGAGATGACACGGATGGCATAAAAGTGCATCCTAAAGATGGAAGTTAGAAACAACCGTGCCTGCTCCAAATATCTTGTAGGTCGTGTTGGATAGTTGGTTGTCATTGATATTGTTCAATAGTTGGTTTTCATTGATGTCAACAAGCAATGTTTGTCATTTATGTTAACAAATTTGATGGGTGTATTTGTAGAATTCTCAAAAGTGTTCCCCTTATGGCGTATCTCTAAGCATGGCCCTCATGGGAAAACACTTTTAAAAAGTCTACAAGAAATCCATAGGTGTGGTCATGAATCCTGAATTATTTTGAGGAATAAGGACAAGAAGGACAATGTAAATGTAGGTAACACACTCATATATAGATATTCCTTGTAATGTTAGTTCCTGATCCAGATGGATATTAGTGGCCACCCACTTATTCCAACTGGCTCCTCATGTCCATTTTTGTTCAACACGTCTTTTTGTACTACTTTATAATTGTGAGTTATACACTTCTAGGGTTGTCTAAAGCCTCACACATTCTCTAGCTGGATACGGGTGGCCTCTCGCATAATCCAACTGGCCTATTTTGTATGTTTTCATGCCAACACATCTTCTTGTACTTTCAGGGTTGTTTGGGGGCCCTAAACATTGTTTTTTTGGCTCACCATAGTCAGAATTTAGACAGATTCAAAGAATGATAGTGGAATGTGTAGTTCTTTGAAATACCTTTCTAACGGGCTATCACGCGCCTAAAACGAAGATCGTATGAAAACGTTATGACACTAGGAAGTTGAGGTACCAAATTACACCAACTTACCCATAGGGCCCATATGACTTTTGGAATTTCACCTTCTAGGGTTAGGTATTTAGATGTATAGGGTTTTGGCATTAATGAGTAATATGAAAAGGGCCTATGGAGCCTCATTGTAATCCATTCTGCTCATATGGATGCATGTAGCATTCACATCTCTTCGTAGAGATAGCTACCACCATTTGAGCAAGTTTCAATTCTGTAGTTTTACAGTTTCAACCTATTTCATTATTTAATAGAAGATATAGTTCATTGGATATTGGTGTTATTCTTACTATCTCTGTGTTTATTGTATTCAGTTTGTTAATCAGTTCGTTCTGCTCCTAAACTTGGACTAGTGGTATCAGAGCGGTCTGCTCTTCATTTATTTTTCTTCATGCATGTCCCTGACAAGGGCTGGGTAGAAGAAGTTGGGACTCAAACCAATCGATCCATTACCTGATCAGCCACGTCAAGCCCGACAAAAACCCATGGGAGACGGAAAAAAAGATGATGGAGCAGGAGATCCTATTAAAATGTTGCTCAAGTAAGCCCTCGCGTGACAAAGGAACGAAATGATGGACAACTTCGCACAGATCCTTCGATGGTTTCCCACTAGAGAAGAATCTTCATCATGCGGCCATGCAACCCCCTTCAAGGTACAAGTAAATTTTGATATTCCATTATTTGAAGGACTGATAAATGAGGATGCTCTAGATAAATGGTTGAATCTACTCGAAGGATATTTTTTAGTTCACAATTTTTTCAATTGGGAAAAGATCACGTTTTCACTCCTCATGGTCGTTCCCCATGTTAAACACTGGTGGGATACTTACTCTGATCAAAGGGTCGTGGAGGAATATGCAATTTTTTTGGTGGCCCCTGTTGATGATTGCAACTATGTGAGACATTCTCCAACTTACAAACCTGTGAGATGTGGATCATTGCAGCTATGTGAGTCTTTCTCCAACTTACAAACCTGAGAGAAATCCCCTAAGAAGGGTATGTGGTTCCTATCTGAGACAGAGCTGGAACATAGAGATGACCTCCTCCATTCAGAGAGTTGAGAAGAACTCCAGATGATTCTTTAGTGGGAAAAGACGATCTTCTGAGTTAGATGTGTCTGTGGTTGAGCACAAGGTGAACGTGTGAAATCCCAAAGTGTTGGGTGCATCGCCATGAGAACATAAATGAAGATGATGTATTAGCCTCCTCTGAGAAACATAGTTGATGAGAAACTCCAGATGATTCTCCTGTGTGAGACAGTGGGAAAGAATATTTGCTAAGTGGACGTGCCTGTGGACAAGCACAGGTGAACGTGTGAAGAAGTGGTTCTTCTGTGTAATGCAGTGAGCTCAAGATATGGACATCCCTATAGATGTGCCCCTAGTGGATGAGCACTAGTGGGTATATCAGATCCCCTGCTATATTTTTCAAGAGTCATACCTGCATGTAACCCTAATTGTAATGTAAAGGGTACAGGTCGATCCCACCTTAATGTGATTAGTAATAAAGGTGAAAGATAATTAATATGGTTAATATTAATTATAAAGTGACTTAGAGAGGTCGGCCCTGTTGTGCCAATAGACACTTCTGTTGATAGGATAAGTCTAATATAAGTAAAGGAATATTCCCCATTGTGGAATCATATCCTTCACACAAGTTTGGAAATTTCAGCATGTACATTCTCTTGGGAAAAGTGCACACCTCTCTTGGGCGCTAGTCTTCTAGGGTTTTAGCACTCTCTTGTGTGCTAAGTCATATTGGTGGTGAAGGTATTTCTCTTGAATATTATAGAAAAGGATTTGGCTGGGTTTTCTTCCCTTGTTGAGAAGGGTTTCCCGGGATACTTCTTGTGTTCTTGTGCATGGTGTTTCTTCTGGTGATCTTGGATGTTGCAACATAATTGTTTATGGTTAAAACTAATGCAAAATTGAAAAGAACTACATGCTTAACCTAGCTTATTGAAAAATCAACAACCCCTACATGGGATTCCTTCCAAGACGCCATCAAAGAACAATACTACCCTGTCGGAAGCTACGAGGACCAGTACACCAGATGGACCACCCTACGTCAATAAAAGGACCAGACAGTACCAGACTTCACCAATATTTTCCATACCCTACACACCAAATTGGATATCAAATATTTTGAGCATCATCTGGTGCTCAAATACTGTGGCTGTTTGCATTGATAGATTCAAATAGAAATGGATTTCCTGGACATAGCCTCATTGGGCACAACTTATAGATACGTTGTCAAGATCGAGCATAAATTTAAACAAAAAGGATGAGAGTTTGGATCTACAAACCCCTCACAGTTGAAGTAGGGAAAAGGAAACCCCAACCCACACAACAGGGGACCAAGTCAAGATGGCTTCCCTCAGAACAATCCATCCAAGCCGCAACACAAGAGAGAAGAAGAAGGACACGGGAAAATGGTGTGAGTACCATAAAATTCCTTGGCACAAAACCGACGAATGTCGATCCAAGTAGTCCCTCGTGACCGATCTGAAGGCTTCTGAGTCAAATTCTGAAGGAGGGAAGCGGATTATCGATGTTGAACCTAGGTTCACAGTTGCTACCACCAAAGTCCATCCAAGCAAACCAGAAGAACCAGAGGAAAGGGAACGCCTATTTCACTCACAAATTGGGTCAAGGCATCTCCGATTCATTTCATTGTCGATAACGGTAGTCAGAAGAACCTGATTTCAGAAGAGGTCATCAAGCGGTTGAACCTGCTGAAAATACCGCACCCACAGCCCTACACCATCAACTGGCTTCGTCAAGGAAGAGATCTTTGTGTCAACCAACAATGGCGTTTTCCCTATGGCATCAATTCTTTCAAAGATGAGGTACTGTGTGATATTGCTCCCCTTGAAGTTTGTGATGTTCTTGTAGGACAACCATATTTGTGGAAGCGTCATGCAATGTATGAGTCTAGACCCCGCAATGTTATTATTACTTTGGATAGACAATTGTACAAGATACCAGAGGTGGCACTGCCTACTGCTATTTCTTTAATCTCCACTAAGCAATGCAGTAAGTTCATTTCACATACCGGAAAGTTCATCTTCATTGTGACCCATGCTCACAGTAAGAAGAAGGTCATCACCACATCCGTGGCCTCTACACAACGCCTCTCTTGCAGCAAAATCAAGTGGACGTGATCGTGGAAGAATACAGAGACATCTTCATCTCACCTACAAGGGTACCAACACACTGCCAAGTCAAGCATCCAATTGATATGACACCTGACGCACCTCTACCTAATGGACTAGTCTATCGGTGCTCACTGATGGAGAATGATGAAATCAGGCGTCAGATCCAAGAGATGCTTCAAAAGGGGCACATCAAACCCAAATCCTCCCCTTGCGAAATCTTGATTGTACTGGTGCAGAAGAAGGATGGGACTTGGCAACGCTACATTAATTACAGAGCCTTAAACAAAATCACATTCAGGAACCACTACCCCATTCCTAGGATTGATGACCTTCTTGAAAAACTCAAGGGGGAAAAATTATTCAGCAAGATTGACCTGAACTCTGGCTATCACCAGGTTCCCATCGAACCAACTGATGTCTAGAAGACAACCTTCAAGTCTAAAGAAGGTCTCTATGAATGGCTAGTCATGCCCTTTGGCTTAAAAAATGCACCAGCCAGTTTCATCGGTTGATGGATGATGTATTAAGACCCTTCACCAACTCCTTTGTGGTAGTATATTTGGATGAAATCCTCATCTTCAGCAGAATGTGGGAGGATAACATGCGGCATATTTAGCAAGTTTTGAGCACTCTGTGGCAACACAAGATTTATGACAACTTGGAAAAATTCTCTTTTGGCATGAACATAGTCCAATACCTGGGCTACATTGTTGATGAGCATGGCATACATGTTGATCCAACTAAGATCCAAGTCATTCGTGACTAGCCATCCCCCACCACACTGACCACGCTTCAGATCTTCTTGGGACTCGCCAATTTTTACCGACGGTTCGTGTTGGGACTCTCCCATATTGCATGGGCCCTCAGTCAGGTGAGAAAGGGTGGTGGTAGGGCCAAGTTCATGTGGGGGAAGGAGCAGCAACGAGGATTCAAAGATATGAAACATCGTTTGTTCTCAACTCCAGTCATCTCCTTGCCCGGTCTGCAACAACCATTCGATATTGAGACTAATGCATGTGACTATGTTGTGGGCGCATTTCTCACTCAACAGAGGAATCCGGTGGAATACCATAGCAAGACACTCTACGATATTTTTCGGAAATACCCCACCTATGACAAGGAAATGTATTCCATTGTACAAGCATGTCGTCAATGGAAAAATTACATTCTAGGGACAGAGACAATCATACAAACTGATCACAAGCCTTTGCAGTTCATATAGACATAAGGGAAATTGCAAAACAACTACCATCAGAAGTGGTCCACCTACCTACGTCATTTCCATCTCAACATCAAGTATAATACAGGTATCTCCAATCGTGTCGTTGACTTCCTCAGCCGGCCTCCTGTGGCTGCACTTACCAATGTGCTCCATTCCTGTGGACATGAGACATCGAAGTGGCCCCAACTTTACCAGCAAGATTCAGACTTTGCCACCACATATCAGCTCTTGGGTACATGCGCCACTGTCACTGATTTTCACATTCAGGACATAATATTATGCCACCTTGGCCATATTTTTGTTCCTACAAGTGAGCATGCAAAGATGATTTGGGAAGCCCACTATAGTCAAGTGGCAGGACATTTTGGCGTAGAGAAAATTGTGGTCATTCTTTAGAACCATTTTTATTGGCCAAAACTTCGATAGGACGTCAACAATTATACCAGATCTTGCACTTCCTGTGCCATTTCCAAGTTGGCCATCAAGAAGCAAGGATTATACACCCCTCTTCCTATTTCAGAGAAGCTGTGGGAATCCATCTCCATGGATTACATGTCTGGTTTGTCGTCCACCAAGCACGGAAATGGCTATGTGTTTGTTTTTGTTGATCGGTTTTCGAAGATGGCCATCCTCATAGCCTACAAGAAGAATGTCGCAGCGGCAGATACTACCAAGCTCTTCTTCGAACAAGTTTGGGTTCACTTTGGGATACCACAGACCATCATATCTGACAGAGACAACATGTTCCTCAACAACTTTTGGTCGAGTCTCTGGTCTCTGTTGGACACCAAGCTCATGAAATCCACTTCTTTCCACCCCCAAACTGATGGCCAAACTGAGGTCGTCAATCATATGATTGTGCACATCTTGTGCATGTACAATTATAAGCATCCCCGTACATGGGACGAGAGTCTCCCATATGTGCAACATAGTTACAATAGGGCTCTCCATAGCTCCACCGACCATAGCCAATTTCAGGTGGGTCTGGGATTATAACCCTTGGGACCCATTGATGTTGCACTTCCTCTTGCCACCACACAGACAGACTCTTCTCCTGATCATTCTGTGGTCGACAAAGGCACCAGATTCATTGAGTGGATTCAGCACATCCGCCAACATGTCCAGGATATTTTTGAGAAATCTATTGCTAAGTACAAGCAATGACATGATAAACACATGGTACCACACCAGTTTCAGGTTGGCGACAAAGTCTGGTTACATTTGCAGAAGGAGCATCTCACCGGGCCCCATCGAAAGCTTCAACCACTTCGTTATGGGCCTTACACTATCACCAAGGCTATTGGTAGCAATGATTTTAAGCTCAACAATCCACCCTTCCTTGGTCTGCATCCAATTTTCAATGTGGACCTCCTTCGACCATATTTTCCACCATTATTGGACACCTCTGAGATCGTCGAACAACTGACACCAACCGAGCTCAACCCTAACTACACGGAACAAGCATCCACCAATCAGATAGTGGACACACAGGTCAAGGTCACTCGCCAACAACAGATCCAGCTTTATCGGGTTGTCAAGGCAAGGAAACTCCTACACCAAGGCAAGTGGATCACCCAGGGCCAAATCTAGCAAAAGTTTCCTCACCTAATGGGGGAACTCAATGCAATGGAGACCATTGCTTCCTAAGGGGGGAGGATTGATCCAGATCGATATTGGTGGCCACCCACCTATTCCAACTGGCTCCTCATGTCCGTTTTTGTTCAGCACGTCTTTCTGTACTACTTTATAATTGTGAGTTCTACACTTCTTGGGCTGTCTGAAGCCTCACACATTCTCCAGGTGGATACAGGTGGCCTCTCGCCTAATCCAACTGGCCTATTTTGTATGTTTTCATTTCATCACATCTTGTTGTACTTTTAGGGTTGTTTTGGGGCCCTAAACATTGTTGTTTTGGCTCGCCATAGTCAAACTGCAGACAAAGTTAGAGTCTAATGGAAAAATGTGTAGTTCTATAAAATACCTTTCCAAAGGGCTATCACTCACCTAAAACGGAGGTTGTATGCAAACGTTATGACCCTAGGAAGTTGAGGTACCAAATTACACCAACTTACCCATAGGGCCCAAATGAATTTTGGCGTTTCACTTCTAGGGTTAGGTCTTTGGATGTCCAGGGTTTTGGAATTCATGAGTAATATGAAAAGGGACTATGGAGCCTAATTGTAATCCATTCTTCTCAAACAAATGTGCATAGCAGCCACATCTCTTCTCAGAGATAGCTACCACCATTCGAGCAAGTTTCAATTCTATAGTTTTACAGTTTCATCTTATTTCATTATTTAATAGAAGATATTGTTCACTGGATATTGGTGTTATTCTTCATATCTATGTGTTTATTGTATTCAGTCTATTAATCAGTTCGTTTCGCTCCTAAATCTGGATCATTTCCAATGGTAGGTGGAACGTCACGTAGTTCCTGACGGTTGAGGAGTTATGAGGTCATGAAGTTGGAAGCCCCAAATATGGGTTAAGAAGCCCCTAATTGGTTGCAAGTCATTAATGAAATGGTATAGTGGTTGTACCAAGAAAGTTAAAGAATCCCTAAAACTAAGGAAATAGGTTACTTAGAAAAAGTATATATATATACCTCAAGGAGTCACTCATAAACACACTCACACACACATTCTATTGAATATCTCTAAGTGAGCAAGTGATCTATTGACAATTTTGTGACGGTGAAATATGAGGTAGAGAAGGAGAGTGAAGGAGAGAGTTTCTAGATTGTAGGTGTGTGGAGGTTTCTCTGAAGAAACCCTAGTTTGGCTTACCCATGTAGGTAAAAAAACTAGTGTCATGTGAGGCACCCCCACGGGTTTCCTAGTGTTTGTCACACGAGGCCCCGTGTAACATCAGGTCTTGGTCCTATGAGGAAAAGACAGATTTGGTAATAGATGCTTGTACTAGGTTGTTGATGCCTAGGTTGGTCTGTTTTTCTGTGATCTGAAGCACCAGGTTAGTTGCAAGTTTCGAGGTATGTTTATATGCATGATTTGGTTGATATATCTTGGTGATATGGTACATCCTTGAGGCCTGGTATGGTGATTTGGGCATATGCTAGAGATACATCTTTGTGTTGTTGGTACATGGTTGAGATACACACTTGGTATATGGTTGTAATATCCCTAGGTCAAACCCAATTGTAATGTAAATAAAAATGTACTTAAGCTGGTGAGCTATTTGATATCATTTTTTGTATGAACATTTCATGGCATAGTGCGCACATGTACTGTGTAGTAAAATGAGGAAGTTTTCACATTCCATGATATCGCGCGCAACATCTTAAGTGTGTGTGATTGTGAGGCCAACGAGCCTTTATGTATATGCTATGTTTTATAGGCTGGTGAGCCAGTTATTATAAGCTAGGATGCTTATGTTTTGATTAGGCCAAAGAGCCTATACGTTAAAGGCCAGTGCGCCTGTTTTTGTAGATGTCTCATAATTAATATAAAATACATCGTTGCATGCAGACCGACCATGATAAAAGAGTATGGGGTACTAAACTCCACTAGTTAGGGAAAGGGAAGGGATAAATTAAGGAAAGGGGATAAGCTAGGGATCTTAAGCCAAAAAGGAATATTATATTAATATTTCTTAATATAAAGTATGGATAATTATTTTATCCCAAGTTCTAAAGTTGGAGACAAGGAGGCCAAAGTAGCTCCCAACATGACAAGTGTCAAGTTGGGCACATGCATACATATTGTTGGGACTTTGTTCATTTTCCCATCTTTTCCATCATTCTTCCCATCATTTAGTCATCCAGTCAATCATCCATGAGCATGCACACACCCATTGAGCTATCTTTCATATCCTCATGAGTGTACCTGAACTTGTATCCATAGCCATTTTGTGTTGGTGTATCAGGTTAGCTTGGGAGCTGGACTTAAGAAGCGGGTTGTCAGGCCCATGGGATATTGAAGAGGCAGGTTGTCAGGCTCGTGAGAAATTCTTTGGGTGAAAGAATTGTTGGGAATTGATTTCCTGAAGGTGCTAAACTATAGCTACAGTGCTTTGAGACTTCTTGTTCGGCCTGTTGTTGAAGCCTGGAAAGGAAGTGGGGTAGCCGAAGGACTGTTGAGCAGAGAAGGGGCACACTTCCCGGGTGAGACAGGCATGTGGGGAATGAGGGACTGTAGGCTGTCAGTTTGAGTTGGCACCTGAGATGTAGTCTTTCCTGTTGTCTATGATCCTTTAGCCTGGTTAGGAATCCCTTTACTCAGGTGGAGTTTAGTCCCAACTCGGGGGTGACTCACTGTTAAGAGTGATGAACAGTGTGGTCTAAGGCTAGGAGGTTTGTGGAAGGTATGCACGCAGTTGGTGACATTCTTACCAAGATAAGTACCAATTGTGTGATAAATTTACATGTTGCATTGTTATTTACGTGCTTTATTTTATGGGTTATCATATGTGCGGTTATAACTGTGTTTATTTTTATGGGTATTTCTATATATGTTGCATGTATATGTTTATTGTTATTTCAGTGTGAATCCGTGCATTTACAGATGTATTTGGTTGTTTACGTTTTATATATATGTTTCTGCAAGATTTTTGTGTGTATATATTTTAACTTCATGCATTTCGAAAAATTTATGTGGCATAACTCAATTGGATACTGGGTATGTTACAATATGTTCCGCAAAGAGAATGAAAGAGTTCTCTGGCGTAGCGTGGCTCGTCATGGATGGTCGGGGACGTTACAATATGGTATCAGAGCTTCAGTTTCAACACTGAGCCTGGATGGGCCGAGAAAGTTGAGTTGAAGCGAAATGTCAAAGAGGATTTATTTCGAGGTGGCCAAATTTTGAGTTACAAAGCGTCCATGGTAAAAAGTAACAACAATTGGGAAAAATTGGGAAAAAGCCCCAATTTATGTTGTTGAATTCATGGGAAAATTGAGAAATTAGGCCATGTGGTGAGATATTCTCTATTTAATATCTATTCTAGAAAATTTGGATCTAGAATGGATCGAATTTGAAGTTATAGTGAAGCCATGTTAGATGGAGCAAGTTTAGTGTTTAAAATTCTCAATTCGCGAATTGATTTTGGATAAATTCGTTCCAAAAATGTCAAATTACAACGATTTATTGTTGCAGAGGTTGATTTGGTGTTATCGAGGTGAAACTGAACAAATTTCATGGTTGCATAATGTCTATTGTAAATTGGGGAAAAAAAAAGTCAAGCCAAAAGCCCCAATTTCTACAACGGAATTCACGTGGAATTGATGCACATAAAAATGAATGTGCACAGGTGGGCTCACTAAAAATGCATGATGCACAGTGAAAATCTTGATATATGTAAGAATTGGGTACTGCATGGGAAAATGTTAACATACGGGTGCGCGCGCTAAAATTTTGGTACTGCGCAGAAAAATATTGGTTTCCTGGTGCGCGTGCTAAATTTTGGCAACGCGTGGAAAAATGTTTGTGTGTGGGTCCGCACGCTATATTTAGCATTACGTAGTGTACATATGCATAAGAAGTGTGCACGGTGTGCACACTCATAATGATGGCATGCGTGGTGTGTGCAGTATTAGCACGGCGCAGTGGAGTATGGTAGCGGCGCACACAATGTGGGTAAATGTTGTCACGTGACAGTTTTGTTAATGGTGTGTGCATAGTTTTGGTGCACAGTGGAGACGTAATAAACTCTGGCATGATGCAGCATGTAGAGTATAATGTGCGCGGAATATCAGCGCGTGATACAAAAACTATGCGCAACATGTAATAGTGCAAGAACCACAACTCTGCACAGTGGATATTTGATCCAGGAGGCTCCCAGGCTCAGAAAATGCTCAAAAATCAAAGTTCTCAGAATTGGATGAAACCAATTCCATCGCGACCAGTACATCACGTTGATCTCGGCCATATATTTACTTTCTCAAACAAATGTTGTATGTAAGAGTTATTGTACTTTGACTTTTTTCTCAAACAGGCAAAAAGTCAACAGGTCCAATCAAATGATGACATCAGCATGACATCAGCAGTGCTGACATGGCAGAGACAAAGTGGCGACAAGTGGCAGTCCAGCAGAAGGTGACTGGTCAGTGACAAGGATCCAACCAACAGCTAACAAGTGGCATTTGTTTGGCAAATGGTTGGGTGCCATGTGGCATCATGGTATTGGTTAATGGTTGGTGGAAAAAATTTTATTGGAGTCCATGGGGTTTGATCCCATGTAATGTCCCCACTTTGGGACATCATCATAGTGTAGAGATTTATGATGACCAGATTAGCCAGATGGATGTTATAGCGAGTACAGGGGTATTTAAGAGGCATTCTGGGGTCCAGCTTGCATTGATCATCATATTCCATCATTATGAGCCATTTCGCACAGGTTGGCTTTTGTTTCGTTGCATTTCGATGATTTCCATGATTTTGACTATTTTGAGCTATAAGTCAATGGAATTCACTGAAGAGGTCATTTTGGGCACATTACTTGGAGGAACCTCTCAGTGTAATAGCTCATTGGAATCGGAAGGAGAAACACTACAGGATGGGATGGCTAGAAGTGACTTTCAGTGGCTAGGGAAGCCACAAGGAGAGATAAAGAGATTTTCAAAGGTAAAAAGGTTAATTAATTAATTAAAGTGATTTAATTAATTAATTAAATATTAATAAAATGAAAGTCACTTTGGAGGGACAAGGTGAGCCAAAAGTATAAAGGAAAGGCAAGGGCCTCTTCTCATTCATTCATGTATGTTTATCTTTTGATTTTTGGCTTCTAGCTAGTGAGCCCAACATTGGGGGTTTTGAGGATTTTGACTTAACAAACCCTAGAGGACGATTCGGTGGTGAAAGATTCCACCTAGCTTGTCCCAAGCTTGGTCTCGGAGCTGCAATACGCTCCCACACCATTCTAGTTCCAGATCTACTCAGTTGCAGAAGGATTCCACATTAGTTGCTTGTGCAGATAGAGAGAGGGCGCACCAATTGGGGGTTTCCAACAAGGGGGGCGCACCATTCATTGAGTAGGGATTCGTCCTAGCTGAGGAGAAGGGATTCTGGAAATTCTAGGTATTGGGTTTCCTTTGTAGGTTTCTTGTCATCATTCTTGGTGGTTTTCTGGAGTCTTTCAGTGGAGGATCGATTTGTATTGAGAGTGGGACGTTTTCCCAAGAGGAGGGCACACCATTATTTGGAGGGTAGCTAGATCTAAGGATCTAGCAGGTATTTTGAGGATTTGAGCACTTGGGTTCTCATTGCAGCATCCTGATCTATCATTGTGGAGAGCTATAGATCATTTGGAGGCCTCCTTCATCAAGGCCGAATTATCTAGGGCTTCAGTCATCAAGTGGGGTGCACCATTCAGTGGAGGAGTTCGGATCTACAGAGGTTGAGAGGAATCTTGGAGATTCAGGCACGTGGGTTGTTCTTACCATCGCCTGATCTACTGTTTGGCATCTTTCTGGAGGTGATTGGACATCTTTAGCACTAGGGCCGAATTGTTGAGGAGCTTCAGTTATCCAGCAGAGCGTGGCATCTTCCAGCAGTGAGGGGTTTGGTACTTGGAATTGGTCTTCATCTCTTATCCATCCTTTGGAGGCTTATTTTGTATTGTCGGGAGCATTTTGTAGCAGCTCATACTTGTTATCTATTGTCTATCATCTTGGCCATCTGTTGAGCATTCTAGATCAGCATCTCCATTGTAGCAGATTCTTCTATTTTATAAATAAAGAAGATTTGAGATGTTTTGGCTTGTCTATCTTATTGCATATGGTTGAGGTATGTTTCATGGTTGTCTATTCTTGTTATTTTCTGCATACACACATATAAACACAAGTAACAAATAGATCAACAAACTATTTGACGAAATACCTCACTCAGAAAAAGTTAAAAAAAAAAAAGACACCAAAACCATGATGATCCTTCCATGATGGCTTAGGATTATTACAGTGGTATCAGAGCTTAAATCCTGCAAACTTGAAGGGTCTTTCATAGGGATAAATGGATAGTGGGAAAGAAATGGATGAGAAATCCCTTGAGATATCAAGTGCGGAGATCATGTATGATGGCTTTAGCAAGGAAACTAAGGCTACAATAACCTTCCTACAATATGTAGCCTATAGAAATCCCCATTGGAGCAAATGGGATATTTTACAGGGGATAATCATAGCAGGTGAAAAGAAAAAAGAAGCTATATGGAAGGAAGTACGGAGAAACCCCACACCCATTAGGAGCACGCAACTTTGCTACAGTTGCAAGGTGCCTTGGGAACCTAATCATAGGTGTAGGGGTAAGGGTAAGACACATATTGTTGAGTTACGAGAGGACAGTGATGATGAGGCATGTGAGGATGGGTCGATTGAGGCTTATCTGGAGCAGTCTGATGATGATAGTGACTCAGGCACAAAGGCTAGTGATAGTGACTCTACCTCAGAGGATAGTGATGATGACTCTTGCACAGAGGCTAGTGATGCTTGCACACTTGAGGAGGATGATGACCCTTGTGTAGTGGATAGACAGTCCGATGGATAGGGTGATAGCACCAGTATCTCAGCAGACATATCACATACCATTGATGACCCTATGCCTCAGCAGAGTGGTGACACTAGTGAGGAGTCACACGTGTTAGCACCTAGAGATGATGAGCTTCCTATGGGGGTCGTGACACATCTGTCACCTGTTCAGACACCCATGATAGCCACAATGCATGAGGAGATCAGTGGCACGTTAGGTATGATGGATGAGCCTAGTGTGAGGGATGCACACCATGGACAGGTAGACCCACAGGTCTAGGAGGAGGTACAATACATACAGGCAGGGGACCTTACACATATAGATCAACCTGAGGGGATTGAGTCACAGCTATTCGAGACTCCATTAGTTGAGTGGATTGCAGAGGCTGACAGGTTGATGGAGCACTTACATCCAAGTTCGGCCTACATTGATAAGGATGCATTCTTTAGCAGTCAGGATGACCATAGCACGTGTCTAGATACATCTCTATGGGATCCAGGTGCAGATGATAGTAGCAGGTTGAGTGCACAGGAGGATACTGCTGCTCATACAGGATACAGTGTGATTCAGGGGGAGATAGCATCTAGTGATGGGATGCAGTGGCATACAGGAGTACCCAGTAGCACAGCAGGCAGTGGACAGTTCATCATGTCATCTTATGCAGGTGATGTTTTGGGGGATTCCAGAGTTGACACTAGAAGAACTAACACTAGCAGTGAGGGGTCTGAGGTGGCACCTCAGCATGACCATGATCAGGAGTCACACCACTTAGCAGCACAGTTGAGAGTTAGTGAGGCTATGATCAGGGCAACCACTAGACATATTGATGACATGCATGCAGTGATGGAAGATTACTGTTGGGGAGAATCAGTGGCACAGGATAGCTCAAATGGAGGATTTTCCTTGGATGATTTTCATACTCTCCGGGAGAGAGTGTCTATGATGAGGACTGACTACCAGCAGTTATTGACATACAGGGACTACCTATTGGGGATTAGTGAGTTGTATCACATGGCCTTGAGGGGGCAGGAGTTTGAGGTATACCGACTCACTCAGGAGTGGGAGAGCACTCGAGGATTCTTGAGGGGCACAGAGACAACCCTTCAAGAATCAGATTTTAGATTAGATGAGTCTCTTGAGGAGATCCATCAGAGATCGACTTCATCCATCTTAGTGGACACTCAGATGTATCAGTCAGTCACATTGATAGAGGATGTTGATGATCTAGCAGAGGAGCACCAGTTGATGGGGGACACTTCCATTTGTGTCTTGGGAGTGGTTGACCTCCACGTAGAGGTTGATCCTGTAGCATGCCCAGGATCTAGGATGCAACATGAGTCTGCAGGAGACGACATGAGTAGGTCAGAGCATACGATGATGAGGGATAGTTCACAAAGTCATGCCAAGATGTATGGTGACATTCAGAGGGGTATAGTGCCTTGCAGGGAGGAGACACACCTAGGGGAGCATGCAGATGTCACTCCTTTGCAACAACACCTAGTTATGAGAGATCACCTTCACTATATCAATAGTTGCATGGGAGATGAGAGATGGAGGTTGGTTGAGCAGCAGTTGGAGGAGTTACTTCCAGTTGTACTGGATGGTTGGGATTCGATGGTGTCCACAGGAGAGCACTTATCATGGATACCGATGGATGAGCTTCTGGTCAAACCTTTGGGATTGACCCAAGCATGTGACGCCTTCCAGTCCTACGGTCAGCTGCAGATATGCCTGGTATCCTTCTTCAACACATTTACCATTGACAGCAGCATGAGGAGGATAGCAGATGAGCATAGAGGGCTTCTGACAGTGATCAGTCTCACACATGAGCAGTTAGATGTGATTGGAAGTGATCAACTTCCAAGTTTTCCATGGGATCCGGGAGTTCATTGGGTGAGCCGGATGTTTCACTTCATGTTGACCTAGGTTTCACCAGAGAGCCACACACTACACCTTGGTTTGGGTTGGAGTGGGTCTGCAGGTACTTGTCCTATGGGGCGAGACCCCTTCTTCCGCTTGAACATCATGATAGGGCATGGAGATGTTTGGATAGGTATTTATTATACAGAGTTGTCTATGTTGATACAGTTTATGGGCAGCAGGTTCGGTGGTCACAGGTATTTCAATTTGAGGATCCAGGCGAGGAGGATCCAGTATGTATGCAGGGGATAGACAGTCGTCGTCAGAGTAGTGCAGTGTCAGCAGGAGGATCATCGATAGAGGTTAACATAGGACCCAGGGATTGCAAGGTTGAGCATTTCACTGACTGACAGGGGCGAGTGGACCTTTGCAGGGGAAATTTATTCTAAGTTTCCACTTAGCTTCAGTGTTGAGGGGAGCACAGCACTTGAGGGTGTCTCACGGAGGTCTTGCAGTACCTCATTCTGGCATCAACATGTGCAGTTGATGGAGGCCATGTGGATCTTGGTAGAGATTGGGAGGATGGACTCATTCCGAGATGAGTAGATGTGTCATGTGCAGGAGGTCCACAGGGGTGATATCTTTCAGGACTATGCTTCACAAAGTATTGCAGTTCACTTCCTAATATGGGATCCAGGGGGTGGAGTGTATTATTGTTCATCGTTGGATGGGTTCTACTATGTATCCCATAAGTGGACATGGGATCCTGGTATTTTACTTGGAGGGACTTGGGTATTGCTTGAGGTCAAGCAATTTTCTAGCAGGGAGGACTGTAATGTCCCCACTTTGGGACATCATCACAGTGTAGAGATTTATGATGACCAGAGTAGCCAGATGGATGTTATAGCGAGTACAGGGGTATTTGAGAGGCATTGTGGGGTCCAGCTTGCATTAATCATAATATTCCATCATTATGAGCCATTTCGCACATGTTGGCTTTGGTTTCATTGCATTCCGACGATTTCCATGATTTTGACTATTTTGAGCTATAAGTCAATGGAATTCACTAAAGAGGTCATTTTGGGCACATTACTTGGAGGAACCTCTCAGTGTAATAGCTCATTGGAATCAGTGTAATAGCTCATTGGAATCGGAAGGAGCAACACTACAGGATGGGATGTCTAGAAGTGACTTTCAGTGGCTAGGGAAGCCA
>JASDQU010099860.1:160147-185081 GCA_032191745.1 Picea mariana
AATTAAAGTGATTTAATTAATTAATTAAATATTAATAAAATGAAAGTCACTTTGGAGGGACAAGGTGAGCCAAAAGTATAAAGGAAAGGCAAGGGCCTCTTCTCATTCATTCATGTATGTTTATCTTTTGATTTCTGGCTTCTAGCTAGTGAGCCCAACATTGGGGGTTTTGAGGATTTTGACTTAACAAACCCTAGAGGACGATTCGGTGGTGAAAGATTCCACCTAGCTTGTCCCAAGCTTGGTCTCGGAGCTGTAATATGCTCCCACACCATTCTAGTTCCAGATCTACTCAGTTGCAGGAGGATTCCACATCAGTTGCTTGTGCAGATAGAAAGAAGGCACACCAATTGGGGGTTTCCAGCAAGGGGGGCGCACCATTCATTGAGGAGGGATTCGTCCTAGCTGAGGAGAAGGGATTCTGGAAATTCTAGGTATTGGGTTTCCTTTGCAGGTGTCTTGGCATGATTCTTGGTGGTTTTCTGGAGTCTTTCAGTGGAGGATCAATTTGTATTGAGAGTGGGACGTTTTCCCAAGAGGAGGGCACACCATTATTTGGAGGGTAGCTAGATCTAAGGATCTAGCAGGTATTTTGAGGATTTGAGCACTTGGGTTCTCATTTCAGCATCTTGATCTATCATTGTGGAGAGCTACAAAGCATTTGGAGGCCTCCTTCATCAAGGCCGAATTATCTAGGGCTTCAGTCATCCAGTGGGGTGCACCATTCAGTGGAAGAGTTCAGATCTACAGAGGTTGAGAGGGATCTTGGAGATTTGGGCACGTGGGTTGTTCTTACCATCACCCGATCTACTGTTTGGCATATTTCTGGAGGTGATTGGACATCTTTAGCACCATGGCCGAATTGTTGAGGAGCTTGAGTTATCCAGCAGAGCATGGCATCTTCCAGCAGTGAGGGGTTCGGTACTTGGCATTGGTCTTCATCTCTTATCCAGCTTTTGGAGGGTTATTTTGTATTGTCGGGTGCATTTTGCAGAAGCTCATACTTGTTATCTATTGTCTATCATCTTGGCCATTTGTTGAGCATTCCATATCAACATCTCCATTGTAGCAGGTTCTTCTATTTTATGAATAAAGAAGATTTGAGATGTGTTGGCTTGTCTATCTTATTGCATATGGTTGAGGTATGTTTCATGGTTGTCTATTCTTGTTATTTTTTGCATACACACATATAAACACAAGTAACAAATAGATCAGCAAACTATTTGACGAAATACCTCACTCAGAAAAAGTTTTAAAAAAAAGACACCAAAACCATGATGATCCTTCCATAATGGCTTGGGATCATTACATCCCATGACCTCTTGGGTCAGTCCAAGTCGTTGAAAAAGCTCCCTTGCCAACGCACCCTTGGTGGTGCTTGTAACACTAAAACACAAAATAATAGAAATAAAGGTGATAAAGTAACAAGGGGGGCGCCCAATGGATAAACCTCAGCCCTAGTTTGGAGGAGAATCCCATGAGACAAGAGGGGTGCGCTCCAAAAGGGGCTTAGCCCAGCTAAGCTACCTCCTTTTTAGCTTGTGATCCTATGCATATGCCTAATGACCAGGAGCCAAGGGCATGCCCAGCCCAAAAGGGGTTACTCTGTGTATTTTTGTTAAAAATGGGTTTTTTAACTTTAGAAAAGCCCAGATTTCACTGTTTTTTGGATATTTTGGCCATTTAAAGGGGGATTTGATCCCAACAAGAGGCCAAATCTTTAGGGGAAGTTGGGCTTCTCTTGTTGGGCCTAAATACTATAAATTTAAGGCTTTTTGAGCTTGAAAGGAGACTTTTTGATGCAGGGTTTTGAAGGAGCAGTTTGTAAATTTTGGCCTTTTCTCATGTTTTGAGAGGCGTTTTTCTCATGTTGTTGAGAGGATTTTGATAGTGCATGCATGAATCTGATTAAGGAGGTCTTGCACAACATACATGAAGCATTGTAATGTAACAACAAAGATCATTGTAAGAGAACTTTGAGCATTTTAAAGAGAAATAAAGAGGTCCTCCACTTGGAAGCGGGCACGAAGACGTAGCCAATGATTGGTGAACTCCGTTATCAACCTCTTGTCCCTATTTATCTTTATGTTTTGTTGTTCTATTCTCTTCGTTTGAAGCATGAATATTAATGGCTGATCTCTTTATACATTAATAAGCATCAAGTAAAATTCACATTTGATATTCCACAAATAAGATAACAAGTTTATGTATTTCACATTCTTAACGATCCGATGCAAAAAGTACATTAAACTAACTTGCGGTTTATCAGTAATACCGTCATTTTTGGATCAATTTTATGGTATCAGAGCATTTGGTTGTGAAGGTTTGACAGGACTTGCAAGCATTGGATGCTCACGAGAGCAAAACTCAAGCGAGGAGAAGGCCAACTTGAGGCTCTTAACACAGAGATTCAAAGGCGACCGCATAAGCAAGAGATGTCTTCGCCAGAGAAATTGGGTCCCTACAAAAATGAAGATGATTTCTTCAAGGCCTTTAAATTGATGCAAGCCATGGTAGAGGAGCTTTATCATGAAAGAGGTCAGCGAAGGAGTCCAAAAGTTGAAGAAGGTGAATCTTTGGTAAGAGCAGAAGAAGGAGTTGGAGGTGGTGGACCTTCGGAACCTTCTTCTCCTTCATCCTCATCATCTAATAATGAAGCAAGTGTACATTCCTCCAAGGATAAGAAAAAAAATCATCATTCTTCTGATATGTTGTTATTGAATTTAGATGTAAAGTTTCAATTACCCACTTATGATGGTGAATTAGATGCAGAAAAGATAGATAATTGGGTGAGACAATTAGAGGTTTGTTGCAGGATACAAAAGATTGTTGATGATGAAACTAAGATCCAACTAGAAAGTCTCAAAATGGGAGGCACAACTCTCATATGGTGGGAAAGCAGAACTAGAGATGATCTTAAGAAAAGTGGTAAAACAATCTCTTCCTAGAATGATTTTGTTATTGCATTAAAACAACAGTTTTACCCTTTAGCTTACATGCAACAAGAAATGATGAATTGGCAATGTTTAAGGCAATCAAAAGATCAAAGTGTACAAGAATATACTTAGATATTTCGTAAGAAGGCTTTAAACTTGGGTATTCCATTATATACACAAGAGACATTCCTAAAATATATTGGTGGTTTAAATTCTTATCTTAAGCACACTATTCTTATGCTAAATCCTTCTAACTTTGATGAAGTATGTGTACAAGCCATTCACATTGAATCACGTAAAGGGAATGTTGGTGATAGTGTTTCTATAGATACTTGGCAAAGAAGGGATGCAGGGAAAAGGAAAGAGAAGAAGACAGCCACAGCAAGAAAGGAGAAGCCTACTTGCAAGAATTGCAAGAAAGTAGGCCATGATGAATATCGTTGTTGGGTCTTACATCCTGACTTGAAGCCAAAGAATTTTGCCAACCACGAAAGGAAGAATACCACAGCTGCGACAATTCAAGTGGATCTTGGATCAGATTCTGGTGATGAGACACGGGTTGTAGCTACGGTAATCTGAGGTATAAATTTTGTTGCAATTTCTATCTCTTCTAGCTCAGTTGATGTAAATGATGAGTATAAAAGGAATGAACTTTTCCACATAAGGGTTATAACACATAATGTCAAAGTTGATACTCTTGTAGATAGTGGATCACAAGCCAATATAATCAGTGAAGATGTTGTGAATAACTTGGGACTTGAAACTAAATCACATCCCAAACCATATCCATTGGGATGGATATGTGGTGATAACAATTTACAAGTAACCAAGCAATGTAAAATCAAGTTTGCAATCACTTCTAATTATATTGATGAAGTAGAGCTTGATATAGTGCCGTTGGACATATGTGGAATTGTACTGGGAAGCCCATACCTTTATGATAGGAAGGCTATATTCTACAGGGAGGAAAATAAATATTGCTTCAAGAAAGATGGGAAGGAGTACATTGTTCGTGCTCATCGCATGAAAACTGACAGGTCCTTTGCAGCTACAGGGCAGTTAAAAAGAATGGTAAATGCAAGCAGAAGTTTAACACTTATGTCTGTAACAAAACATGAAGTTAGTGATTCTAAACATGAGATGATTCCATATGTTTCAAACAGTCATGAAGTGTCGCCGGAGGTACAACATAAGGTTCAGTTGCATAATTTGATTATTGTTCCTATTCAAAAGGGGAAGCATGTTTTGTCATTTTCATTTTCATACTCAGTATTGTTGATTAGTTTGTTGTTGTTCAGTGGTGTATGGCTGCAAAGTGCGACAAAGAATATATATGATTGTGCGATAAATGAAATGATTACTTTGATAAACAATGCTATCTCAATTTTCATGTTTGTTGTGGTTAGTTAGGTGATCATTATCCCAGCAGAGAGGATGGATGATACAAGACAAAGTGGGGAGGCAGTACCCTCACTTCTTACCTGAGTAAAAACAGACTTTTGGCGGTCCAAAAGCTTCCAAAGTGGGGAGGAATGATCCAGGAGTCTCCCTAGGCTCAGAAAATGCTCAAAAATCAAAGTTCTCATAATTGGATGAAACCAATTCCATCGTGACTGGCTCGTCGCGTTGATCCCGACCATATATTTACTTTCTCAAATGGATGTTGTATGCGAGAGTTATTGTACTCTGATTGTTTTCTCAAACAGCCAAAAAGTCAACAGGTCCAGTCAACTGATGACATCAGCGTGACATCAACAGTGCTGACATGGCAGAGACAAAGTGGTGACAAGTGGCAATCCAGCAAAAGGTGACTGGTCAGTGATAGGGATCCAACCAACAACTGACAAGTGGCATTTGTTTGGCAAATGGTTGGGTGCCACGTGGCCCATTCATGGGCTGCCATGTGGCACCATGGTATTGGTTAATGGTTGGTGGAAAAAATTTTATTGGAGTCCATGGGGTTTGATCCCATGACCTCTTGGGTTAGCCCAAGCCTTTGACAAAGGTCCCTTGCCAACGTGCCCTTGGTGGTGCTTGTAACACTAAAACACAAAATAATATAAATAAAGGTGATAAAGTAAGAAGGGGGGTGCCCAATGAATAAACCTCAGCCCTAGTTTTGAGGAGAATGCCATGAGACCAGGGGGGCGCGCTCCAAAAGGGGCTTAGCCCAGCCAAGCACCCTCCTTTTTAGCTTATGATCCTATGCATATGCCTAATGACCAGGAGCCAAGGGCGTGCCCAGCCCAAAAGGGGATACTCTGTGTATTTTTGTTAAAAATGGGTTTTTTAACTTTAGAAAAGCCCAGATTTCACTGTTTTTTGGATATTTTGGCCATTTAAAGGGGGATTTGATCCCAACAAGAGGCCAGATCTTTAGGGGAATTTGGGCTTCTCTTGTTGGGCCTAGATACTATAAATTTAAGGCATTTTGAGCTTGAGATGAGACTTTTTGATGCAGGGTTTTGAAGGAGCAGTTTGTAAATTTTGGCCTTTTCTCATGTTTTGAGAGGCGTTTTTCTCATGTTGTTGAGAGGATTTTGATGGTGCATGCATGAATCTGAGCAAGGAGGTCTTGCACAACATACATGAAGCATTATAATGTAACAACAAAGAGCATTGTAAGAGAACTTTGAGCATTTTAAAGAGCAATAAAGAGGTCCTCCACTTGGAAGCGGGCCCGGAGACGTAGCCAACGATTGGTGAACTTCGTTATCAACCTCTTGTCCCTATTTCTCTTTCTATTTTGTTGTTCTATTCTCTTCATTTGCAGCATGAATATTAATGGTTGTTCTCTTTATACATTAATAAGCATCAAGTAAAAGTCACATTTGATATTCCGCAAACAAGATAACAAGTTTATGTATTTCGCATTCTTAACGATCCAATGCAAAAAGTACATTAAACTAACTTGATATTTATCAATAATACCTTCGTTTTTGGATCAATATTGGTGCGCGACATAAAAGTAGTGCACGCAAGCTATTGGCACGACAGAGAAGTGATACACAGTGGTTTTCAAGTGCGCGAAGTACGATTTACCTTGTGTTGTTGTTGTGCATGGTGAATATGGGTTTACATGTTGAAATTTGTGCACGCGAAGTTGTTTGAAGGGTGAACAACAACATAAAACCAGTGATTTTTTGCAACGTTTTATATCATTTGAACGTCATCTTTTTGCAACGCATTTTTGAGGGCCTTAACAACATTTTTAGCTAGTCAAAAACCACAATAACAAAGTGTTCCAAGGCACACTCTGTCTTTGCAGCTCAAATAAAAGAGCTCAGAGAGATCTTTCTAATGGTGTAAACCGTTCGTCAAACGGAGCTTTTATGAGAAAGTTACAACACAAACAGTGAAGGGTAAATTTTAAAACGCCACTAATTTCAAAGAGCCATAACTTTCTGCTCCGGAATCAGATTGAGGCACAGGAGTAGTCAATGGAAATACATTGAATCATAGAAGACATTCCAAGAGCTGAATTAAATTTATGGGCATGTTAAAGGTGTTTAATATGGCAAAGAAGGTGCCTACAGCATATCAGTTACAATATGGTATTTTGGCCTAGAACTTCAGCAGGTTGTAACTAGCATACCAGAACCCAAAAAAAGGTGAAACTTGGACAAAGTGTCCAAAAGATATATATTAAGAAACACAATTGATATCCTACTAAAATTCCAAAGGATTAGGTGCAAAAATGCATAATTACAGTGCAAAGTTGCTCCAAGTTGAAAAATGAACAGAAAAATTAATGGAAAATTTTCAAATAGCCATAACTTTCTGCTCAAGACTCGGAATTGAGCATGGGAGCAGGCGTTGGAAAGGTATTGGATAGTGGAATATAATTATCCACCCAGAAAATTTATCTGGTCATTCAAATTTCTAGGAAATCATAAGAAATAATTCTAATATATATTATTGAACCAAAATGGTTCATATTTTCATGAAATTGTTGAAACAGTTAGCCTGACAAAGTTTTGTTGGCTGCACATTTTACAGAGTTAACAAAAAATAGATCAGATCGAGATTAGCACAGATTCCAAAGGAATGGAAGAGTCACAGGGGACTTACAGTCAGGAGGATGAGATTAGAGGGATGGATGTCCATTTGGGCATTGAAGGAACAAACTCCAATGTACATGGAGATGAAAGGAATGAAAACATGAATATGGAAGAGACCATTAAAAATTTACAGAAGGATGTCCAAAGACATTAAAATGGTAATGAAAGGCTTATGAGAGTCAAGGAGTAGCAAGATGACTTCAACATGAAGTTATTGGAGAGCTTGAACAAAATAGAAAATAAATTGGATAAGGAGAGTGGCTCAAGCAAATCAGGAAGTCGCAGGCCTTCTGATGAGAAAAGAAAAGCAAGAAGTGTTAGCAGACATCAACATCACTCTCTAAGGCATTCCAATAAGAGAGCACATATCATCTCGATTCCATCCCCTGTCAAGAAGCACAAGAGGTCTGGGGTGGATGAACTGCGAGGAGAAATGAACAAAATCAAACCTCCTACATTTGATGGTGAGCACAAGAAGGATGAAGATGCAGAAACATGGTTGTTGGGCATGAGAAAGTATTTTCAATTGCATAATTATTCTTCTCATAAATAAGGTAGAATTTCTATCTATCAACTCAAGGGAAAGGCATCCATGTGGTGGGATCAACTTGTGCAGGTGCAACACATTAAAGAAAAAAGTGTTACTTGGAGGGAATTCAAGAAGTATTTTGAGAAGAAACACTTGAATAAGAGATACTATGACAAGAAAATGAAAGAGTTCTTTGAACTCAAGCTTGGGAGTATGAAAATAGATGAATATGAGAGAAGGTTTTTCGAAATGTTGAAGTATGTCTCTTTCATCAAGGATGAGACAGTTAATATTCAGAGGTATTTGAGTGGATTTCCATCATTTATCAGTGACAAAATACAATATGATGATCCCAGGACATTGGAAGAGACCATAAGGCGAGCTAAATTCCTTTATGATCAGCAAAAATCAAGGCTAACTTTCCAAAAATCTTGGGAAGACAAAAATAAATTCAAGGTGGATCAGAGGAAGAAGGGATATAAGCCACCATTCTTCAAAAATAATCCACAATGACAACAAACTCCTAGAGAACCCAGAACGATTTAAACAGGGGGTCAAAGACCAAGGCAACCACCTATTCAATGTTGGGGTTGTAAAGGAGACCACATGTTCAGAGATTGTCCTCACAGAGGTGAAAAAGTGAGAACTGTTCACAATGTACAACAAGTTGAAACAGTGGAGGACATGGGTAGAAATGTGCCAAGGATATATGCAGCCCTGGACAACAAACAAGCAGAGTATCAGTCACATATGATTGAAGTGGAAGGTATGATCAACAACCAAACCATTGCTATTTTAATTGATACAGGAGCTAGTCATAGTTATATAGATCCTAAGATGGTGGAGAGTTTGCATTTGCCAAGAAGCAAGCATGGGAAATCTTGGTTGGTGCAGCTGGCTACAGGAGCCAAAATAAAATTTAATGAGATGGTTAAGTCATGCTTATGGACATGAATGGACTGAACACCAGGCAAGATTTGAACATCTTGCCTTTAGGTTCCTATGACTGTTTAATTGGGATGGATTGGATGGACTAGCATCATGCTATCATAGACTGTCATAACAAGGCATTTACTTGCTTGGATGAGGAAGGGACCCAAAGGAATGTGCAGGTAATTCCCAGGGCAGTAACCATCAGAGAAATTTCAACATTTCAGCTGAAGAAATGTGACATGAAAGGATGTCAAATATTTGCAACTCATATGGAGGAGACACCTAAAGATAAGGTGCCAAATTTGGAAGATCATGCAGTCTTGGAATATTTTAAATATGTGTTCAGGGAGGTACCAGGACTACCCCCAAAGAGAGATATTGATTTTTTTATAAATTTAATGCCTGGAGCAGCTCCAGTGTCAAAGACTCCTTACAAAATGAATACACCAGAGTTGAAGGAGTTGCAAACGCAACTTGAAGAGCTTCTGAAGAAGGGGTCTATACGCCCAAGTGTGTCACCTTGGGGTGCCCCAGTCTTATTCATGAAAAATAAATATGGAACATTAATATCGTGCATTGATTTTAGACAGTTGAATAAAGTGACTGTTAAGAACAAGTATCCTCTGCCAAGGTTTGATGATCTTTTTGATCAATTGAAGGATGCAAAGATATTTTCAAAGATAGATCTCAGGTCAGGATACCATCAGGTAAGGATTAAAGAGGAATATATCAACAAAACCGCCTTCAGGACAAGGTATGGTCATTATGAGTTCACAGTGGTGCCATTTGGGTTGTCAAATACACCATCTGTTTTCATGTTCTTAATGAATGGTGTTTTCTGAGAATATTTAGACAAGTTTTTCATTGTATTTTTGGATGACATTCTTGTATATTCCAAGTCATAAGAAGAGCATGAGCATCATTTGAGGATGGTGTTGCAAGTGTTAACGGAGCATCAGTTGTATGCCAAATTGAGCAAGTGCTCATTTTATCAGAAACAAATTCATTATTTGGAGCATATCATTTCAAAGGATGGGATAGCAGTGGATCCTGAGAAGATAGAAGCCATTAGAGAATGGTCAGCACCAAATAATGTGACATAGGTCAAATCATTCATGGGCCTTGCAGGATACTACAGGAGATTTATTGAAGGATTTTCAAAGATTGCACACCCAATCACTTCCTTGTAAATAAAGGGTGTGAAGCTTCATTCGACATTGGATTGTGAAACGAGTTTCCAACACTTGAAACAGTTATTAACAAGAGCTCCAATACTAAGTATTGCAGACCCAAATGAAGACTTCATTGTATGCACAGATGCATGTAAAGAAGGACTTGGTGGAGTCCTTAGTCAAAATGGGTTTGTTATATGTTATGAATCAAGGAAGTTGAAAGAGCATGAAAGACACTATGCCACTCATGATTTGGAGTTGGCAGACATAGTCCATGCCTTGAGGAAATGGAGACACTACCTCATGGGGAAAAGGTTTGAGCTGAGGACAAACCACAATGGTCTGAAATATTTATTTGATCAACCGACTCTAAATGCTAAGCAAAAAAGATGGTTAGAATTTATAAGTGAATATGACTTTGATATAAAGAATATCAAGGGAAAAGAGAACAAAGTGGTTGATGCACTCAACATAAGAGTACATGAAATGCATGCTACAACCATTAGCATGTACCAATCAGATTTGAAAGACAAAATTATAGAGGCTGCCAAAACAGATTTTCAATAAAAGCAATTAGTGGCAAAATTACAATAATGTATTTTGCAGCAGAAAATTGAAGATTACAAGCTAGATAATGATGAAATTCTTAGGTACAGGGGAAGAATTTATGTACCAAATTCCCAGGAGTTGAAAATTCTGATATTGAGAGAAATGCATAATGTGCCTTATGTTGGGCACCCAGGATATCAGAAAACTGTTGCGGTTGTCAAGAGCCAATATTATTGGCCAGGCATGAAGAAAGAGGTTGTTGATTTTATTGCCAGATGTTTGGAATATCAAAAGATAAAGGCTAAGCATAGACACCCAGCCGGTTTGCTACAACCATTACCCATTCCTGAGTGGAAATGAGAAGTTGTAACCATGGATTTCATCACTAAACTTCCCAGAACAAACAAGAAACATGATTCTATCATGGTAGTGGTGGATAAGCTTACTAAAGCTGCAAATTTTATTCCAGTTAAACGCACTTACAAGGCAGCGAACATTGTTGATGTTTATATGAAGGAAATTGTTAGATTGCATGGCATACCCAAGACAATTGTGTTTGACAGAGATCCAAAATTTACCTCAAAATTTTGGAAAGGATTATTTAATGGATTTGGAACTAATTTGAATTTTAGTACAGCTTATCATCTAGAATCAGATGGACAAACAGAGAGGGTGAATCAAGTTATTGAAGACATGTTAAGGATGTATGTGATGGATAAACCATCAAAATGGGAAGACTACCTACACTTGGTAGAGTTTGCTTATAACAATGAGTACCAAGCATCTCTAAAGATGAGCCCATTTGAGGCACTTTATGGCAGAACGTGCAATACACCAGTAAGTTGGGATAACCCAGCAAACAAAGCAGTGGTTGGACCAGATTTGCTCAGGGAAATGGAGGAGAAAATGATAAAAATAAAGAAAAATTAAATGGATGCCCAAGAAAGGCAGAAAAGATATGCTGATAAGGGCAGAACTCACAGGGAATTTAAAGTGGGAGACCATGTATTCTTCAAATTGAAAGCCAACAGAAGTTCCTTGAAGTTGGGAAATTGTTCAATATTGGCAACTCGCTATTGTGGGTCATTTGAAATCCTAGAGAGGATTGGTCCAGTAGCTTATATGATTACATTGCTTGCATCTATGTCTGTTCATAATGTATTCCATGTATCATTACTCAAGAAATATATACATGATGCTAATCATGTTATTGATTGGAATGTGATTCAGGTGGAGCAAGAAGGTGCTTTTCAAGTGCATCTAGTACGCATTTTGGACCGGATAATCAAAGAGCTCTGGAATCGAGCCATAGGGATTGTAAAGGTCCAATGGACTTGGTACGGTCCTAAGGACGCTACTTGGGAGCATGAGGATGCAATGCAGACAGAATACCCACATCTTTTTGAGGATTTTTGAAATTTTGTTGTATATGGGTACATGATGCACTGAGGATAGTGCATAAATAAGGGGAGGGGATTGTAATATCCCTAGTCCAAAACTAATTGTAATGTAAATGAAAATGTACTTAAGCTGGTGAGTTTTTTGATATCATTTTTTGTATGACCATTTCATGGCATAGTGCGCACATGTACTGTGCAGTAAAATAAAGAAGTTTGCACATTCTAGGATAACGCGTGCAACATCTTAAGTGTGAGTGATTGTGAGGCCAGCGAGCCTTTGTGTATATGCTATGTTTTATAGGTTCGTGAGCCAGTTATTATAAGCTAGGATGCTTATGTTTTGATTAGTCCAGAGAGCCTAGATGTTAAAGGCCAGTGTGCCTGTTTTTGTACATGTCTCATAATTAATATAAAATACATCGTTGCACACAGACTGACCATGATAAAAGAGTATGGGGGACTAAACTCCACTAGTTAGGGAAAGAGAAGGGCTAAGTTAAGGAAAGGAGCTAATATAGGGAGCTTAAGCCAAAAAGGAATATTATATTAATATTTCTTAAATATAAAGTATGGATAATTATTTTGTCCTAAGTTCTAAAGTTGGAGACAAGCAGGCCAAAGTAGCTCCCAACATGACAAGTGTCAAGTTGGGGACATGCATACATATTGTTGGGACTTAGTTCATTTTCCCATATTTTCCACCATTCTTCCCATCATTCAGTCATTCAGTCAATCATCCATGAGCATGCACACACCCATTGAGCTATCTTTCGTATCTTCATGACTGTACCTGAACTCGTATCCATAGCCATTTTGTGTTGGTGTATCGGGTTAGCTTGGGAGATGGATTGAAGAAGTAGGTTGTCAGGCCCGTGGGATATTGAAGAGGCGGGTTGTTAGGCCCGTGGGATATTGAAGAGGTGGGTTTTCAAGCCCGTGAGCAATTCTCTGGTTGAGAGAATTGTTGGGAATTGATTTCCTGAAGGTGCTAAACTGCAGCTACAGTGCTCTAAGACTTCCTGTCTGGCTTGTTGTTGAAGCCCAAAAAGGAAGTGGGGCAGTCGAAGGACTGTTGAGCAGAGAAGGGGCACACTCCCTGGGTGAGACAGCCATGTGGAGAATGAGGGACTGTAGATTGTTAGTTTGTGTTGGCACCTAAGACGGAGTCTTTCCTGTTGTCTATGAGCCTTTAGCCTCGTTAGGAATCCCTTTACCCGAATGGAGTTTAGTCCCATCTCGGGGGTGACTCGCTGTTGAGAGTGATGAACATTGTGGTCTAAGGCTGGGAGGTTCGTGGAAGGTCTGCACGCAGTTGGTGACATTCTTAACAAGATAAGTGTCAATTGTGTGATAAATTTACATGTTGCATTGTTATTTACGTGCTTATTTTTATGGGTTATCATATGTGTGGTTATAACTGTGTTTATTTTTATGGGTATTTTTGTATATGATGCATGTATATGTTTACTTTTATTTCAGTGTAAATCTGTGCATTTACATATGTATTTGGTTGTTTACATTTTATATATATGTTTTCACAAGAGTTTTGTGTGTATATATTTTAACTGCATGCAGTTCAGAAAATTTATGTGGCATAGCTCAGTTGGGTACTGGGTATGTTACAGTATGTTCCGCAGAGAGAATGAAAGATTTCTCTGGCGTAGCGTGGCCCATCATGGATGTTCGAGGACATTACAATGGTCGTGCATGTATGAGGTGCATTTCTTGGTGATATTGACGCATGTTTGAGGCACATCTTAATGATTTTATGGCACATGTTTTAGGTACATGCATTGGATGTTGTGTTACATGCTTGACACATGTCTTGGTGATGTTGGTACATGTTGAGGTACACCTTGGTGATATTATGGCACATTGATTAGTAGCACATCTCGGTTATAATGGTATCTTGGTATTGTGGCTATCTTGGTTATGCTTGAGGCACTTCATTGATGATATCTTATGGTGTATGGCATGATTGAGACATATAATGAGTGATATGGTATATGCTTGAGACACATCTCATGGTACATGTTTTATGGATTTTGGCACATGCATGAGGCACATGGTTTGAGGTTTTCGTACATGGTATGGTGCAAGTTTTGATGCATGATATGGTATAGGTTGTGATGAATGTTTGATGCATGGTATGGTACAAGTTGTGATGCATGGTTGATGCATGATATGGTACAGGTTGATGTACATGGTATGGTACACGTTTATGTAAATGGTATGGTACAGGTTCTGGTTAGTGGTTGATTTGCATGGTTAATATACATGGTTTGGTGATGGATTTTCTATCCATGTGAGTGGATCTAGTTATAGTTAGTTGATGATGATATATCAATGACAATGACAGTGATGTGACAGTGACAATGATTGGTTTATGTGATAGTGGTAGTCATAGGTTGATGTGACAGTGACAATGACAGGTTGGTTGATGTGACAGTGGTAGTCATGGGTTGATGTGGTAGTTATAGTGACAGGTTGGTTGATGTGACAGTGATAGTGACAAGTTGGTTGATGTATTGGTGACATTAGTAGTGAGAGTATAAGTGGTAGTGACAATGAGTCTACACTTATATTTCATGGCAATAGGATGAGGCAAGGAAAGGGGGTCGTAGCCTCCTTCTGGTTGGTGTCGAAGAACTCAGGGAGTTGGTTCTTCCTTTAGGTTGGTGCCTATAAATCAGGGGGTTGGTGCCTCCTTATGATTGGTGTCAGAGAATTAAAGGAGTTGTAGCTTCCTTCAAGTTGGTGCTTGTAAATTAGGGGGTTGGTGCCTCCTTCTAGTTAGTGATGGAGAATTTGGAAGTTGGTGATTCCTATGAATGTATTCTTGATACATATAAAAAATCATTCTATGGTTTTCTCCCATTTGGGTTTCCACGCAAATTATGGTGTACTGTGTATTTGATGTGATATTGTTGAATTGTACTAGTTATGGTTATATGCTCATGATATATTGGATGCAACAATAAATGATATATTGTTGATAAAGTTGAAGTTTGAATATTGTGATTGAAAGTGGTAAAAAGTGCTCATACTAATTCACCCCCCCTCTGTATTCCAACAATTGGAATCAGATCCGGTCCTTCAATAAAACAACTTAACCATTGTAGATCATGGATTCCACATATAATGGACCAACATGATTTGTGAAGTGCATGGTAAATGGAACACCAATAATTGATGGTCATATTGTTCTTAGCTATGTGATATGGAGTAGCAGGGTCAAAGTGTTTTTATAGGAACATGGGTATGGTGTTTGGAAATTATTTATTACAGGATACATCGATTCAAAGAAACCGAAGACTACAACCAAGAAGGAATTGAAGAGAAACAACAAAATAACAATGGATTTCATCTTGGAAGGATTACCTCATTCAGTAAAAGTCAAAGTGGGACAATGTTCATCAACCAAAGAAATTTGGGATAAGCTACAAAATTTATATTCAAGGAATCCCCTCTAGAGCATGTTGATAATGATAAAGAAGATGAAGAATATGCTAAGTTAGTATGGGAAGAAAGAAGCTCATTAGGCTAGATAAATTCAAAAGAAGAAGATTATGAGAGACACTTAACCAGTGCTTTAGACAAGCTGGTCAAAGAAAGAGAGAAAAACAAGTCACTCGAGGAAGAATTGATCAAGATAAAAAGGGACTCTCAAAATCCCATCTCTAAAGAAGTCCAACAGATGATTACAAATCTAAAATTCCAAGTAGAAGAATCCATAAGGATTGATGAAGCATGCAAAAGTTAGTTGGAAGAAAAGCAATTTTTGGAAGTAGAAATAGTAGCACAAAGAAAGGAAGCAGAGAAGAGAGAAAATATTTTGACTATCCATCTAAAGGAAATATTTGAGGACTTAAATAAACTTGAAGCATAATTCAGTCAACAAGAAAGTAGACTCGAAGAAGAAATTGTCTCCTTGAAGACCCAACTTGAAGAAACAAAGAGAAAGGAAGAAGTCATGAATATCCAGATGATGACGAAAGAATATGATCTAGGTGGATATCGGTGGCCACCCACCTGTTCCAAATCTCAACTAGCTCATTCTTGGCCCTCGACCAAGTTTTGAGGAAACATTGGTCGTGTTTGACCAATTTTGGGACTTCGACAGGCTGGTCGAAGATGGAGCGCCCAGGCGGAGCTGAGATCACGGGATCTCACTTATTTTGTGGGATTGTGGACCCAACAAAGGGATTTTAGGGTTTATGTAATGGGTTATGGGATGTCGGCCCATGGGTTTACCCATGGTTAGGCCTTTTTGTAAATGTATAAATAAGTATCTAAGCGATGTAAAAGTAGAGACTGGTTGGCTTAGTGCAAGAATGTGTTAAGACTTGCAGAGCTAAGTGCAAGTGCTTTGTAAGTTTCTTTGTGCATAGACGTTGTATGTAAGGCTCTGTGCTTGACAGAGGAGTTGGATCTTTTCCTTGACCTAATTTAGGGAAGGAGGATCTGGTGCTCTATGCGCATATCTCTTGTCCTCTGCGGAGTTTATCTCTGTGGCTTTGTGCACAAGAATAGAAAAATGTAAGAATATTGAAGAATAATAAAGAAGAAGAGAAGAAGTTGGTGGACGTAGCCCTACACTGGGGTGAACCACATATATCATGTGTTTGATGTGCTTTGTGTGATGTTGTTGATGTTGTTTATGATGTTTATTTGTTAGTGCGTTGATCTTTATATATGTTAGATAGATATATGGATGCTTAGTTCTCTATTGATGGTAAATGAATACTAGATATGAGCTAATGCTATGTGCTAAAGTGATTGGGAGTGCTTGATATTTATTATTACCGCGTTGATCTGTAACAAGGGTTTAATCTACGATATGAGACTCATGAACTAATGCATATTTTTGGCTAAGTGCTCTGCTAAGTGTTGTAATAACATATCTGTGTCCCAGCTTGGTTGTAGACACCTGAGTCCTTCAACCCCCCCTGCCTCTACCTTGGGTGAGACTCAATCTGCTTCGTAGGTGGTGTCGAAAGGGTCGATAGTTAGGGTTTTGTTGGTGCGTTGTTGAAGCATTGAACCTTGGGTATGCCCCTGTGCCAACAAATGGTTCCTTTGTCGGGACCTGAAACTGTGATTGTTGGGAATTGAAGAAAAGAGAAAAGATATGTGCGTAGATCTGTTGTTGAAGTGCACAATATTCTACTTAAATTGAGAAGCTATATGCTAAGAAAGAAACCCAATATGAAGAAAAGAGGCAAGATCTTAAAGCTTTGTTCTCTGGTAAGAGTAAGATAAGTGAAAATTTTTGTTTTGAAAGCATGAATCTAGGTATGTTTGATAGATTCTGTCCTAGCTTGAAAGCTAGTGCATAGTTCAAAGAAAGAGTTGATCTGAATAAATTTGATAGAAATAGAGAAAGATATGTTATTCCTATGCATAGAAAGATTTTTTGGATTAATAACTGGATGCAGGAACCTAGAAAGAATTTTTGCAGATTGTAGGTCCAACACTATGATCCCAGTGCGCAGTGCAGGAAAGGATGGGGATCGTTAAAAGAAAGAGAGGATTGACAATGTGTTATAATTGCAGAAGATCAGGACATCTTGCTAAGGAATTCCCTGGTACAAGTCCTATTTGTCTTTATTGTAAAATTTTTGGTCATGAGGTTGAGCATTGTCCAAGAATGATTGCTAAAGTTTAAAAGATGAACATGAGACAAGAAAACTGTGAAGAAGATCAAGAGACTTAGGATATGTTAGAGAATAAGAAAGATAAAGACTCAGAGACTATGTTGTTACAGTTGAAAGAAACAATGAATGATCACAGAGATATCAGTTTACTAGAGATCCTGAAAGTAAAACAACGCATAGTTACAAGAATAGAAGACTTCGACATAGACTGTGTATTGGATGAAGAAACACACGTGAATATTATGCCAGAAAGCACTTGGGAAATTTTGGGAAATCCTGTTATGATACCCTCATTGGGAAGGATAGGCTTGTTTAAAGGAAAGATGATAACCCTATGTGGAAGAGTTATTAATATACCTATGATTTCTCATGAAACATTGACTGAAGAAGAATTTGAAGTCATTAAATTTGTTGAGAAAAGTGCCCTTTTTCCACTTTTGTTAGGAAAGACTTGGATTGAGAAGGATCAGATCAGAAGGAAAGCAGAGGAGGAAGCTACGAAACAGAAAAAACGAGAACTAAGGGACTTATTAGCTAGAAAAATAGAGCGACTAATAGAAGAACAAGAGGATAAGTCGAAGCAACAGAAGGAAAGAGAATTAGTTGTTGAAGTTGAAAGTGTAAGTTTTAAACCTGCGAAGTAAAGAAATGCATATAGATTCTTAAGAAAAACAGAAATTAATAAATGGCTCATTCACATAATACACAAAGATTTATACCCGAAACCCTCAACCGGGAAAACCTTTCTTATATTCATTATATCGAATTTCACCATTCACCATACAATATATAAAATGTTTTTAGGTATTCCGTAGATACCAAAACCCTAATCTCTTAGTACGGGATTAATTTAGAAAACCGCTAAAAATAGCAAAATCCACTAAAAATAGCAAAACCCGCCCAAAAAAAAATTTGGGGTGCTGCCCCAAACGCTGGGCATAACCAGGGGGGGGCATACATGCCCCCCCCCCTGGAAACCTCTTAGGAAAGCGCCCGGTGCACACAAAACAAATAGAACTACTAGAGGAAACGTCAGACGCAGTTGTCAAATCTGACACGCCGACACACACACATGCAAAGAATATAACACATACCCAACATTCTCTCACTTTTTGTTTTCTTTGCATCCAGGGGTCTAGGGGATTATATAGTCAACAATCCAGGGCAACAATGCCCATTGTTACTCTACACCAGGAGAAATTTTCTATGCTCACAGACTTTGTCAATGAATCTGCAACATTCTTCAAAGTGTCAACCTTTTTCAGCAACACCTTCTTTTCCTCAACCATGTCTCTCACAAAGTGATAGTGAACATCAATATGCTTTGTCTTCAAATGATAAGCTGGTTTCTTTTCCAGGAAGATTGCACTCTGACAGTCACAATCTAATCTCACTGCTTGTTGTACCAACCCAATACCTGAACACAATCTTTGTAACCATACTGCTTCCTTGCTTGCATGAGTGGTTGCCATGTATTAATCTTTTGTAGTTGAGAGTGCCACTACAGCCTGTCTTTTGCTCATCCAACTGATTTCTCCTCCAAATAGGTTAAACACATACGCACTTGTAGATCTTATGCGATCCATATCTCTAGCCCAGTGTACATCAACAAAGCCATGTATATCCAACACTCTGTCCAATCCACAATCCATAACTAGTAGTGCCACGAAGATACCTGAAGACCCTCTTTACTGTTGTCCAATGATCCTTCCCTGGTTTTGACATATATATGCTCAAAACTCCCACTGCATGTGCAATGTCCGGTCTAGTACAAACCATTGCATACATCAAATTGTCAACTGCACTAGCATACGAAACATGGGACATGTCCTCTTCTTCTTCTTGTGTCTTGGGACACTGATCTGCAGATAACTTTACACCTATAGGAATAGGAACCTTGACCGGTTTACTTCCATGCATATTAAACCTCTGCAATATCGTCTCAACATATTTTCTCTGATTCAACCATAGTTTATTGTNTTGTTTGCACGATCTCTTTTAATCTCCATTCCCAAACTGAAGTTAGCAGCATCGAGATCCTTCATGTCAAATTTGGAGGATAGCTGTGATTTCACCTCCTTGATAACATCCATGTTATTTCCTACCAACAACATGTCATCAACATACAACACTACATAAATGAAGTGATTACCAACCTGCTTGGAATATACATAGTGATCAACGCTACTTCTTACAAATCCCAATCCAAGGATGTATGTGTCAAACTTTTGGTACCACATCCTAGGTGATTGCTTCAGACCATATAGTGACTTCTTTAGCTTATAGACCAGCTCTTTCTTTCCCTTCACTACAAAGTATTCTGGCTGCTTCATGTAGATTTATTCTTCCAAATCCCCATGTAGGAATGTTGTCTTCACATCCATCTGTTCCACTTCAAGATCAAAAGCAACAACAATAGATAAAAGAAATCTAATAGAAGTTAACTTAGCAACAGGAGAAAAAATCTCACCAAAGTCAATTCCCTCTACCTGGGAATAACCTTTTACTACTAACCAAGCTTTGTATTTCTCCACTTTACCTTGTACATTAAACTTCTTCTTAAACAACCATTTGCTACCAACATATTTTCTTCTAGCTGGCAACTCAACTATATCCCATGCCTCATTCTTATCCAAGGCATCCATTTCTTCAACCATGGCCTTCTTCCAGAGTTTACTATCCTCTGAATTCACTGCTTCCCTAACAGTTATGGGATCATCATCAGTAATAGATAAAGCAAAATTGGAATGGAAATCAGGTGGACTATACCTTTATGGTTTCCTTTTATCTCTCACCGATCTCCTCAATACTGGGGTATGAGGTTCTTCTTCTTCTTCTTCTGCTTCCTCTTCTTCAGATAATTCAGATTTTGCATCATCCAACTCAAGCTCTATTTTCTCAGGTTCGTCTTGCGTTGGTAGGAATTCCTGTTTGGACACATCTTTTACCTCTCTGAAAACAACATCTCAATTGTAAACAATCTTCTTGGTTTCTGGGTTCCAAAGCTTATAACCTTTCACACCATCTTTATAACCAATAAAGATACACTTTTCAACCTTTTTATCCATCTTACTCCTATTTTCCTTTGGAACATGTACATAAGCATCACAACCAAACACTCTAAGATGTTGAAGAGAGGGTTTCTTTCCAGACCATACCTCGTGTGGAGTTTTATCATCCAACGTTGATGAAGGTGATAGATTGACCAGGTAACATGTTGTACCCACTACCTCTGCCCAAAATTCTTGTCCTAACCCGACACCACTGAGAATGCTCCTTGCTTTTTCCATCAGTTTCTTGTTCATCCTTTCTGCAACTCCATTCTGTTGAGGAGTGTATGGAGTAGTCTTCTTCCTTGCTATACCACACTTCTTACAGAATTCTTCGAATTCATTTCCGCAGAATTCTCCACCATTTTCTATTCTCGATACCTTTATTTTCTTCTCTGTCTAATTTTCTACCAGAGCCTTAAACTCTTTAAATTTATCAAATACCTCAAATTTCTTTCTAAGAAAATAAATCCATGTGTTCCTTGAAAAATCATCTATGAATGAAACATAATACACAGATTTACCTAGGGATGGAACAGGAATAGGTCCAAACACATCACTGTGCATCAAATCTAAGATCCTCTTTGCTCTTGTAGCACCAGATGGGAATCTTACTCAATTATGTTTACCATATATTCAATGTTCACAGAAATCAAAATCCAGAGTGAAATTAGACATACCTTCAACCATACCTTTACCATGTAGTGTTCGAAGGCCCTTTTCTCCAATATGCCCCAGTCTTTGATGCCACATCATGGTCTTCTTTTCTGGGACAATATTGGTCTTGTCTCCTTCATTTCTCTGCTTAGGGACAACAGAACTGTTACACCATTAATATAAGTGCTTCCCAACAACTTGTACAGAGTTCCACATCAAACTCCCCTCATCAACACCATTGCTCCTCGTACCATCTTGCAAGTGTTCTTTCCAAATATAGTATCCACTTCTGCATCATCCAACTTGCTTACAGATATTAGGCTCTTGGCAAGTTTTGGAATGTGTAGAACCTTGGGGAGAGTTCTAATCCTTCCATCTTTTAGCAACAACTTAACCCTTCCACGGCCCATGATTTTGGTTGTCGAGTCATCTCCTAGGAATACATCACCACCATCGTATTTTTCATATTTAGAGAACCACTCCCTTTGAGGAGTCATATGGTATGATGCACCTGATTCGATCAACCATACATCATGATCTGCATGTGTACCTGTAGATTCCAGGTAAACATCACCTCCTTCTTTAGTCGAGGTTTTCGCCTCTATGGAAGAGGTACTATCAGATCCCTTTGTTTTTTCAACCTTCTTAGACTTGCAATATTTCTTATAATGCCCTGTTTTACCACACTTCCAACATTTCCTCAAAGGTTTTCTTAGAGACTTAGATCTACCTGTAGATTTAGGTCTCCCCCCCCCGAAGGCTTACCAGGATTCCTGTCTTGGGTATGACCTCTTACAAATAAAGCATCTGTGCTATGACTATCCATGCTTTTCTACCTCATCTCTTTAGATAACAAGGATGAAACTACATCCTCATATTTCAATGTAGATTGAGTGGTACTACCAATTTCTACAACCAGATTATCCCAAGAGTCTGGAAAAGAACATAACAAAGTAATACACTTATCTTCTTCTGCAATCATAATATTAACAGAGACAAGTTGACTTACCAGAGTATTAAAGGCATTTAGATGTTCTATCACAGAATATCTATCTTCCATCCTAAGATGATACAGCTTCTTTCGAAGAAATAGCTTGTTTACCAGGGACTTTGATTAATACAAATTCCCCAACTTATCCCATAGTTCCTTGGTTGTAGATTATCTCGAGACATTCAACAACACCGAATCTGCCAGGCAGAGTCGAATAGTACTCCTTTCTCTTCTATCCAACTTCTCCCAATCTTCCTTCAACATACCAGTAGGTGGTGTAGCAGTAGTTTGTGTACTAGTAGGTTGTGTACCAGTATCCTATGTGCTAGTAGACAGTGTACCAGTAGGCTGTGTACCAGGATCCACAACGATCCATTGTTCTTTGTATACAAGAAGGTCCTCCATCTTGAGCTTCCATAGCTCAAAGTTTTTACCATTGAACTTCTCTATCTCGATTCTAGATGAGCTCGCCATTCCTCTTTCTATACTCAAATCTCCACTGCAAAATATTCCACTAAACCCAGGTTTATCACAGACCCAAGATAAACTTGATCTATCAAGATCGAGCCAAACCCTCAACAAAAAAAGTGTCACTCTGAAGCCAAAAATGAGCTCTGATGCCACATGTAAGTTTTAAACCTACAAAGTAAAGCAATGCATATAGATTCTTAAGCAAAACATAAATTAATCAATGGCTCATTCACATAGTACACAGAGATTTATACCGGAAACCCTCAACTGGGAAAACTTTTCTTATATTCATTATATCGAATTTCACCATTCACCATACAATATATACAATTTTTTTAGGTATTCCGTAGATACCAAAACCCTAATCCCTTAATACGGAATTAATTTAGAAAATCACTAAAAATAGCAAAATCCGCTAAAAATAACAAAAACCACCCAAAACAAATTTTGGGGCGCTGCCCCGAGATGCCACCCATTGTCGAACGCTGCGTGTAACTGGGGGGGGCATACCTTCCCCGCCACCCTGGGAACCCCCTAGGAAAGCGCCCAGCGCACACAACACAAAGAGCACTACTAGAGGGATCATCAGATGCAATTGTCGAATCTAATGCACCCACACACACACATGAAAATAATATAACACATACCCAACAGAAAGAACGCGGGAAGAATTGAAGAACCTACCCATGCAAGAAATATGTATAGTCACCCCAGAAATAGCAAGAGAAGGGACATTAACCATAGAATCTGTAAGAGCACATCAGCAGTACGAAGTCACTTTACTAGGAGAAGATAAGAACAAGAACGAAAAGAGGATTCCAGAAACTATAAGAGAAGCTCAGATCATAGGAAAGAAGGCAAGGAAGATCAATAAGAAGAAAACTAAACTACAGGAAGCTACAGAGAACAAAAGGAAGACTTCGCAGGAGACAGGTCCGCAGAAGTTGAACCTTGTCAGAATAGAAGAACCACGTAGAATGGTACTATGCCATGGCGAAGCTATATGACTGTTGGAGGCACCCCGACCATTAGAATGATGCTCCAGAACAACTAGAAATGCAGTTGTTGACGGAAATACCGTCGTTGGACCATTTGGACTGTGCCATAACGTACGGATCCACATTGATGGACGCATTCTTTCCCGTTGGAGGAATCTGTTACGACGCTTGCTTATTTAACCCGTCAGACGTTGCGTCGGGACCACTTTTTGCTAACCGTGATTATATAAGCTAGCAGAGGATCGATTGTATATTATGCTGTGATTTCTAGACCTCTCCGTTTGTTTTATTACCTCGCTTGTCTGTTTGCCTACCCGATCTATTTGATTACAAGTGTGAATATCAGGAAAACATAGCACGTCAGAAAAGTCTATGGAGAAGATTCTCGTGGATCTCATGGCTAAGAGAGTTATGTACATAGGAATACATGTGTCATCGACTGGGGAATTGCAAGCATTCACTTCGAATGCATGTCGTTCTAGCCATGCTAACCCTAGAACTAAGAAGCAAAGTAAGCATCACGACGATCTGGCTAACGCGAAGCAGATCCCGTCGATCTTACCTGACTACATCCCGCCTTTGGCTGACGTGATTAACCATGATAGCATCCCATAGGATTTCAAGTACATGTTGATTACCGCGTACATCTCAAAGGGGATATGTGTAGTTGGACCCCAGCTAGGACAGATCCCAGCTCTGAAGAACAGTGATTTCAACCTCGACGATAGGAAGAACTACGTGATGCTCGTGCCGCATAGATACCTAATGAAGACAACTGGGAAGAATCCTCATATAGTCTCCCAACCGTGGATAAAGGAGCTCGTGTAGTCCATGATCTTGAATGTAGTGAAGATCCCTCACTTTGGCTGATATCAAGAGGTTAACGTTTGCATTAAAATCCTCTTGTCGTGTTACCATGGAGGATATATGTGGCTCGACAGGCACATCACCGTGGATCCGACGTTGATCCACCTAATCACATAACTGAGCATGCAGGGACTGAACCCTCAGCAGTTCTACCCAGGGAAGACTTCAGATCAGTCCCTGGCACAACGCATAAAGGAGGATTATGGCGATGTAGAAAAGGCAAAGCGAGGCTACAAGGTGGCCTCTATCTAGGATGACGCAATGCGCCTCGCTTTCCAACTTATAGCTAGAAAGATCATCAGAAAGAACCATCTGACACAAGTCACTGGGTTCATAGTGGACCTCGTAGAGAAGTGCATAGAAGGAATATAAATGAACTGGATGAGCTACCTCGTCAATGAGCTGGAGAAGGACTATCATGAAGCGCAAGATTAGGGATATGAGTTTCATTTTAGCCGGCTACTGGTGTTGATCGCATTTGTCGCTTGGTAAATGTTAGAAGGAGCAGCCTTCCCAGAGATTGAGTCATCGAGGTCGTTGGCCGTGAGGTTCCCCACCTTATAGTACACGAATGATATGGAGAAGCAGTGGAAATCGAACGCGGTGTTGCATGTCTACTACCAGCAACTGAAGCATTCTATTGAGGCATTCCCATGAATGACA
>JASDQU010099860.1:187430-199386 GCA_032191745.1 Picea mariana
ACCAAAGAGAAAGGGAGACTTTGGGTCCCCTCTTCCTCCAAGGGAGGGCTCTTGGACCCCCAAATATTGAGCTCTTCTTACAAGTAAGGAACTAAAATGAAATGGTGAAGAGAATCCAATGCAAATTCAATCTAGAGGTGATATGAATGACTAAATGAAATGGTGCTAGCATGCCCTTAATGAGGACAGAGGATCCTCCAAGAGAATATCAACAACATAACAATACAAATGAATTCCTTGAAAATATAGTGCACCCATGGCCTCCTTTTATAGCATATCTTTGAGGTATTATGCAACCATTTCTTAGTGTGAATAAGGGGTCCTTTAGGGCACCTTTAGGTCTTTGACCAGCCCCCCAGTCGGATTCAACCGAGATTTGGATGTCAAATTGACTTGGAAGCTGAACCAGAAGTGGGTGGAAGGCCAACCAATATCATAAATAAATCGTTTTGAGGTGTGCACATATTTTTGCATCCACAGTCGCACATTGGGTGCATGTGCGCTTTTTCGATGTTATCTGACTATCGCACGTGCGCACGCCTTGTGTATTTTTCATGCACGCTGATTTTCTTGTTGGTTGTATAGTTTTGGACCTTTTGGGGATGCATTTTTGGTCCATGAGTGAACTAATGAGTGTTTTGATGCTGGATTCCTATAACCATTTGCGAACGAAATTCTGGTGATAACAGATGCCCCCTGATGTGTGAGGTTAGGAGCATATGTATAGCTAAAATACATCAATGTTTATTCTACTGAGAGTACCTGTGTAAGAAAGAGTGTTGTGGGGAGTGTCAAGAGTGACCCATTGGAAGGATAGGGGAACTTGTAGAACCTAAGCCTTTCCCAAGGTGTGAAAAAAAAAAAAAATTTGTGTACAAATGAGATGGGCATGCCCCATGATTGTGTCATGTAACTCAAAAAGATATAATACAGTAACTGAAGTTGTGTTGTGGATGTAGATCACTACAACACCCTCCTGGGTGGTTTGATAATAACAGAGGACAATTATGATGGTGAAAAAACTCTGAAAAAGGTAAGGACACCTGTGAGAAGTGTCGATAATGTGAAGACATTGATAGTCTATCAAATTTCAGAGGTCTTTGGCTAAGATAAAACAACTGCAATAGTCATAAAGTAAGACCCACTGTAATATGAGCTAGTGTTGAAGTCGAATGTTAGGGGGGTAAATGATAGTAAAGAAAAATGATGGTTTTCCCTATGTCATCCGAGACTCCTCATTGTAAAGGTAACGAGAGTCAAGATACTATCACCCTTCTGGAAACTGGGCCGATGCCGATAGAAAGGGAGACATGACTCCAAGAAGCAAAGGGCTCCCTGAAATTCGTTGGATGAGATCAGGAACTGATGAGGTACATGGACAAAGTCAAGAAGTAGTGAGACTCAATACTTCCCTTGGTTGGGGAGATATGCAAATTGGAAGAAACCAAAAAAATGAATCTAGCATCAGGGGGATGACTAGAGGAGGGTGAGTTGTGCCAGAGTCGTGACAAAATGGACAAAAATAGAGATCAAAAAGGTGTATGTGCTGTAAGATGCTCGAGGTTTATGGATAATGGCATTGATGTCGAGAAGTGAAAAAATTCCCCAACCAAGGGTGACAAGGGTTGCTTTGCCGGGAAAAGGAAGGTCGCTAAAGGCGACAACAAAAAGCTATGAAAATGTGGAAAAATAATTTGTACAAATATTAGAATAATAAAAAATAAGTTGGGATAACTGTGAAGATACAGAAACGGGTGCCTGAGTGTAAGATGGCTTGGCCTGATGATGGCGCAAGTTGCTTGGAGAAAAAGTGGAGGGTTGCGGACCCATAGGTGGGTTTCTGTATTGGGGAAATGTATGGAGGATAATCTGCAGAGGGGCAAATTGACGGTGGATGAAATGGATGGTTAATGATACTTCGGGGGTGCAGTCAGAATAGAACCATAATGAAGTAACCCGGGAGTCCATTTGGGCAGGTTAGAAAAATGAGGAGAAGGAGTATGTGGTTGGTTCTTGACATTATGTAATACTATTGGGACTCCCATCCCTAAAGGGTGAAAACAACATGAGTGTCAAAATTCCCAGGGGAACTATGAATGGGAAAACTCATGTGGGGGAGAGTGCTACCGGGTGATAGTATCGAAATGCAGTGGAGGTGACAGTACTGCAGAGCCGAATATAGGTATCCTAGAGGCAAAGATCACAGGGTGTGACTGGGAGATGCATTTTGAGATTCAGAGAGAATGACTACATGCCAGTGTCGATGATATACCTGAAGGGATACTGCTGACGTATGATGATCAAGTACCTACACACATAAAAACTGAATACCCGACGTGAACAATATCTGAAGAGAAAGATTATATAATAGTTATTCAATAATGTAAGCATGCGTACTTAAGAGTAATATGAGGAAAATGTCCCCCGGGGGCTGAGGATGGAAAATGGCCTGAGGAATGGAATTATGTAGGTAACGGGGTCTTGATGACGAATACATCGACGATTTTCTTGAGAGAGATGGTTTCCAAATTTCTATGTTCGGAGGTGGATGAGAAGATCACCATACCAAGGGTCATCCGAGGGGATGTAAAGGAGATGTTCGTTGGGGAAATCGGTATTGACGGGGGTATGGGTAGTATTGGAGGGTAATGTCATGATGAATTCGGCGAGGATGAGGGATTTGTTTCTCTTGGGTGTTGAAAATTTGAGCTCGTACTCATGAAGGATGACGATCCATTGGAAAAATTTACTGTTAATTTACCAACGATGGAGCAAGTATTGCATGGGGTTGGAATCTGCTACGACTTTGGTAGTTTGAAGAAGAATGTAATGGCGTAGCTTCTAAACTGCAAGGAAAAATGCAAGGGATAGTTTCTCTTTGTTATTGTATTTCAAGGGTGTCCCTGAAAGGTTTTTACTAATGTAGTAAATTACGTGCTCACAATCGTCATCCCCTATTTGGATAAGAAATCTTGCTACTGAGATGGTTGAGGTCGATATGTAGAGGATATAGTCACGGTTATAGTCAGGTGGATTAATCAACAAGCCTTTGGAGAAGGTCTCTTTAAGATCATCAAAAGTGGTTCGGGAATGTTCATCCCATTGGAATGGGATATCATGACATAAGAGGCGAAGGAAACCATGTGCTTGAGTGGTGTAATCAGGGACAAAGCGGCGTAAAAATTTATCTTTTCCTTGTAGGCTTTGAAGTTGGCATAAATCACGTGGTGGGGGAATTTCTGTGATGGCTTGGACCTTGAGGGAGTCAATTGTAATGCCGCGTTGGGAAATCATAAACCCAAGGAGGCGCCTAACAGTGACACAGAACACGCACTTGAGGGGATTTAAGTGGATGTTATACTAAAGACACCATTGGAAGATGATTTGTAAATCTTTGAGATGTTGAATGTGTTTTTTGGAGCAAGTGGTGAGATCGTCCAAGTAGGCAAGAATGATTTGAGCCAAATCATGAAAAATGTATGTCATGGCGCATTGGAAAGTGGCTCCTGTGTTCTTAAGGCCGAAAGGCATGACACGATGCACAAAAGTGCCCCAGGGGGTAGTGAATGCAGTTTTGTACTGATCAGCTGGGTGAATTTGAATTTGGTTGTATCTAGAGAAACCGTCCATGAAAGACAAAGCCTCGTGACTGGCGTAATCATCGATAATTTGGTCGATAAACAACATTGGAAAGTTGTCCTTGGGACAGGTGTGATTGAGATCGTGAAAGTCAGTACAGACGTAGATAGTGCCCTGGTTTTTGTTGATAGGGATGGGGTTGGAGACCCATGACGTATATGCCATGGGGTAGATGAACCCTGCAGTGCGGAATTTGTCAATTTTGGCTTTGATGGCCACAACTTTGGATGGGTGTAGCGGACGCTGCTTTTGATGGATAGATGTGATATTAGGCCAGGTGTCAATATGATGTTTGACAATGGAGGGATCAAGGCCAGGCATCTCTGTGTATGACCAGGAAAAAATGTCCCAGTATTCCTGGAAGAGATTTTTGTAGGCGGTGATTTCTTTAGAAGAGCATGCGACGCCAATGGTGATTTCCTCTAAGACCCCAGATTTGATGGAAATATCGATTTTGATGGTGGGGGGAATATTGGCCATATTGCCTTCTTCAAAAGCGTCTAGGGTAGGGATAGGGTTATTGAACCAATCTATATGCCCCGATGGGAGAAAATCTTTGGTTTCGACTGCGTATATGGGGTTTTGGTTAGGAGGTGTGAAGGTTTTCTATGAAGGAAAAAGTGCTCTGTGGTGGAATGTGTCCCATGGGAAATCGGGTGTAGTTAACTCCTCAAGGATGTCTTCATCGCAGTGAAATTGTTGGAAATATAGGGGATCGAGAGGAGTAACTTTGGTGATGGTCGTCGTGAGGTTGTTTTCTGGTGGTGATGATGGAGAGGGGGTATCGCAAGGTGGTTGCGATGGTTTTCTCGACATAAACCAAATATCAAGATATTGTGAGTTGAAAATGGTAGTTGGGCGTAGAATTTCTGTGGGGAAATGAATTGGAGAATTGGGGGGATTTGGGGGAAAATCCTCATATAAATTATCCAGGAACCATGGGGGAGTAGGGAGTGCCTCAGATTTCAGTGAGAAGATATGAACCACATTAAGTGATGGGGTAGGGATGTAGGATTTTGAATAACGGTCAGTTGGCAACTCCTAGGGATGATTTTAAGGATGGAAATTTATTTTAAAATGTAGAAACCTTGGCGAATATTACTAATCCTTCATATGTCAACTATAAATGTTTGACAATATTTTTTTTAAAATATTCAAATTTCTAAGTATTTTATATAGTTTTTATAATTTTTTGGCGATTTTTAAGGTAGAATAATTTTATCCTATAGAATTTGGGTGAATCATTTTTAAAATAGGGAATCTCGTTTTTGGAAAAACCATGGAAAATTAGCCCATGAGCGAAATTTAGCCCCTAAAATTATCCCTAGCGACTCCTATATTCAATGATCATAGGACATTGATATGTGAAATGATCAAGGGATGTGCATAGAGAGCAAGGACATCTCATACATTCATTAACTGAGGTCATGACATAATGGATGTCAGTGACATGTGTTGGGGTGGGTTCTTGCTGAAAGATCTGGCGTACGATGGTTAGCATCTGTCAGAATTAAGGTAATGCTAGACAATGGTGTGTATAATGGCCATATTCTAAACAGATGGCGCATGTGAATTTGGTTCGTAGTGCTTTTCTATTTGTGTTAGGGGAGATAGAGATAGTATTAGATGAAGCGACGATAGGTGGTGGTGCTCGAGGGAGTTGAATTAGATTGCATAGCTATGGTAGAGATGGGCATTTGATGGTGGGGTGTCCATATTTCTCGCATAGCACACAAGAAGGTTGGACATGTGCGGAAAGTGGAGCGGTGGGCTCTTTCTTTTCTCATCTACCCCTAGCTATAGCAGGGGTGCTAGTGAGTGGTGGTGTGGGTGGGATGGTGGGGGTAAGTATTGGGATCTGTATCAGAATTCTGTCTGTTTGGGGAGGGAGGGATGGTTGAGGGACCATCTCAGGCAGATGTAGATACTAGACTGGGATTACCAACACCATATTAGGAAGGGTGAGCATTGCGGCTACCTGGAAAGGTTGTACACTCGATGGGGGGTAAAAGAAAGGGATTTGGGTAATGGCTTGGGGAACTGTTTCCCAAACTGGGATATGGCCCTGGGGGAGAGGAAGATTAGCAACAGGTAGAGCTGAACAAGTTCCAAGAGATTCTTGAGGGAGGAGTTTTGCAACTAGTGGGACATTAGGGATGAAAGAGGCCTCAGTGGGAGGGAGAGTATCTTCATATGTCATTTCATTAGTGGAGACGACACATACTTGTGCTGAGGGATGGATGAACAATGGTGATCTATGGTATGTCCCTAGCAAGGATGGGTCCTTAAACATTTTGAGGCCCATATCAATGAGTGGATAGACACCTGGATTAGTGTGGACGAAAGGGAGGATGTTGTCGATCTTGGATGAAGGGTTAGGCTCATAATGTGATACCTGATCGATGGTAATGATGTTTTCGTTAAGGGGAAACATCATGGTTTAAAACAGAGAAGAGGCGACTTCCTTCATAGAATACATGTAGCTACAACAAAAGAAAATATTGTAGTCAAGTGGGGCATCGATAACCTCAATGTCAATAAGAATGGTTTTTCCTCGAGTTCGACAGGGACATTTTGGAAGAGCCCCTCGGGAGACGAGGATCGGCTGTTGTAAGCCTGGAGAGTAATGGCGGATGGTATTAGCTCTAGAGAGCCAAGTTTCTGCCAGACAGTTTTGGACATGATGCATGTGGATGTACCTTCATCGATAATGCAGCGGTGGACTGTGATATTCCAAATTTTGATTGGTATTTGAAAATCGACAAGAGCGGGGAGACGGGATTCTCCACTGTCGAGATCAAATGTGATGAGCCAAGTATCGGTAGGGTCGACTACCTCCAGAGCGGAAAGTAACGACTTTCATTGAGTAGTATAGGTTTGAAGAACTTCTAAGACTGACATGGTAGTAGGGGATTGTGCCAAGTCATCGACCAAACTATAATTGTGGGCTACCCTAGCTTGAGGGTTGTGGGCATTCCTGTGCAGTGGGATGCGAGGGATGTGAAGAGGTGTTTTAGTATTAGGGCGTAGAATCATCAAAGGTGGGCCAGTTGTGACTGGGGTGGCCTCTGCGGTAGTGGTAGTAGGGTCATAGGGTGCACTGTATTGACGACTGTGCGTCTGTAGAAGGACTTCTTCCTCACTAATGAGGAGGATAGTTTGATCTACAGAAGTGCCCGGATTGTGATATGGTCCTACCTGTGGTGGGGAAGGTTTCATATCTTGTTGGGTGTTCATCACCCCTTGATGTGTTATGGGGTTTTGCAACACGACTGGGGTGGTTGTTGCACATATTGTTGTGGGTCCTGCTGGGGAGCAGGCGATACTAGGGGATGTGGTCCATTTCTGGATTCTTTCATCCGTTTAAAGTCCTCTATTTGGGGGAAATGGTGAGTATAATGGCCATACTCACCGCAAAGGGCACAAGGGAAGTTTTTTTGAATATTGTTGTTGTTCATCCCTTGGAATTTTTTGTTATTTCCCCCTTGGGGGTTCTAGTTCCCCTGGTTTTGGTTGCCCCTGGTAGGTTGGTTCGGCTGGGGTAGGTTTTGGTTTCCTCCTGGTCCAGGGTTATTATTGTTTCAATTTTTTCCTTTCTTTCTAGTATTGTTCGACTGATGGGATGGATTATCCATATTCATCTGTTCAAAATTTTGATACTGTTGAATGGGAGAGGTTTGAACAAAATTAACCCCAGCATGTGGTTGTCCTTGTGGTGAAGGGATGGGTTGGGGGACCAGGGAATGTAAAGTATGGATTATTCTATGGTAATGATCCATAGGATTCATAGGAAGGTGTGGCGTTTTCACTAGTGCTTAGGGTGTAAGCAAAGGGAGAGGGGGTACCAAAACTAGGTTGGGCTATGGTGGGTGTTGGCGGTGGTCTGCTAGTGGGTGGAGGAAAGGTAAATGGATATGGTTGTGGATAAGGGGGACGATTATAATAAGGGGTTCCGCCATATGCTGGTGGATATTGAGGTGTTCCATACATCGATGGTTGTTGGGGATGTGAATTGTGGTGTGTAGTGGTACCAATTAATCCATCCACCGAGTGAGACATCCCAGGTTTGTCCTGGCCGAATGGCACGAGTCTCAGGGCGTCAAGTAGTACCGTATACAAGTACCCTGACTATGAGTAAATGAGTTCAAATTGTTGGGCCTTGCTAATGGCTTCTTCTTTAGACTGGGGGAAGGTGGCGACCACATCTTTGGCAAGGAGGGAAACAAGTGATTTGAGGAACCAATTGAGACATTGTTGTGGATGTAGCTTCAGCTTTGCAAAGACTACGCCATTGACGCCATTCATGAATGTGGTCAGCGATGTGCATGGAAGAGGTTTGTTTAAATTCTGAGAGTAGTTAGAGGCCATTGTCATGACGAATTGGTAGTTTAAATAAGGTCAAGAATGATTTGTCCAAGGATTCAAAGGTCACATGGGACCCATATTTTTCTTCTACATACCCCTTAGCTGATGGGCTAGTGAGTGTACGTTGAAATAACCTTAATCGGATGGAATCGTCTGTGATGTTGTTTGAAGAGCACCATAAGTGAAAGGTCATGATATGGTTGGCGGGATTGTCTCTTGCTTTTCCTTCAAACTTGGTGATGTCAGAAGGCAGTTTGGTAGGCATTGCAGGCCATGTGGAGTTGTCCAATATAGAATCATTGGTGAGTTTAGTCAGATCTAGTATGTTGAAGGAAGACAAGTATGGCATCTGAGGTGGTGAAGGAGGATTAGTTCCAGCCATAGTGTGAGTTTTTTGTGTACCTGACCCTTGAGGGGGACTAGGTGGGTTTGTACTTCCCCCTTGAGAAGAAGTTGGCCCCCTTCTTTCGTGTAAAGGAGAGTGTGGGGATGTTTGACCTTGGGAAGTGGACCCAAGCAAAGTGGAACCAAGAAAAGCTAATCCCAAGATAGTAGCACTCACAGGGGTGTGGGAAAGTATGGCCGATGAGTTGGCAAGACTAGGAACTCTCCCTAGAATGGGAGGGAGATTTAGCAAGCGTCTGGAACGACGGGGATTCTGTGGGTCCCCTATGATGTCCGACTAGAAAAGTGGATGTGTGCAAATGGTGATGAGAGTAATTAATGAACAAGAGACTTTGTCTAACTTAGACCTTCACAATATATCTCACAATCGTATGTAATTACATGAACAACATACATAAATCAATTGATAAAGGAGCATACATGTGGGTAGGTGGATTTTGTCTGCATAGGAGAACAAAGAAAACAAGTGCTCGTGTCCTAAAAGACATAACATTCTTCCTCTCAAACAACACTAGACCTTCCAATAGCACTCAACAGTGGGGTTTGAAGCCACTGAAAGAGGAACTACTGAAGGATGAAGTAATAAGTTATAATGAGGGGTAGAGGGTGCATATCCAGCAAGAGCTGGAAATATTTCCCAATATCTACACAAAATCCGAACAAGGTGTAATTGCAACCCACAATTTCCACCTAGGTAGATGTATTAAAATTTGGTCACTAGGTACCTCGTTCAAAGTGTGACATTTAGATTTTTGGCCTAAGAAATGGGTCACGGGATGGATCCCATCCACGAGGTGGGTGCCTCAAGGGGGGACGCACAGGACAACCGGACCTCGGCCTTCAACCCTTCACGGGTATCTCCCTACCTTATGGTGTAGGAACACTTGACTTGGAGGATTTAAAGTTCCCTATTTGACAACTTCTATTATTTGAAGATGTGAGAACTAGATAACGGGGAGTTATTTGGATGCCTATCCCTGAAATCCTACCTAGACTAAAAAATTTCTTTTGGCACCTCCTGTGGAGGAAAACTTAGTGAGTTTTTAGAAAACTTTTAGATGTGGTTTTTTGAGAGATTGGGGGTGTGAGCCATTCTCATTGAAATTAAGTGGGAGTGGATAGTTTCATCAAGAAAAGGGTGGGGTATTTCGGAATCCCTTTGGAGGAAACTTCAATCTCCACGTTTCGAGATGAAAACTATATGAGTGAGTAGTGACTTTCTCTGTGAACAAGTGAAAGTGTGCCAATTTTTTTATTTTTTTTTAATAAATTAAGTGTCACCTTGCTGCATGTGGACTTCACTTGGTCCTTACAAGTCTTGATTACATAATTAACTAAATTTCATTGGTAAAACCTTGTGAAATTTTAAAGTCCCTAGGAAACTAGCATGTGGACATGTGGGTCCTTACTAGTCCTTTAACTCCCTAATGTGATTTAATCTAAGGAAGCTTTGAAACTATCCTAGATTGTGCATATGTCGGCATGTATGGGCCCATTACAATCTTAAGATGTGTTTGAAAAATAAACTAAGAGGAGTCCCGAGGGAGCTGTTGTCCTCTCCTAAAGATTTTGTCTTTTTAAGGGAAATGAAATTTTTCCTCAATCTCTTTATGATTCTCACGATCACTTTGGGGCATGAGAGAAGAGCATACTCAACGATTGATATCCAATTTATGGTCCCAATGCAAGTTTTATATGTGATTTAAAAAAAATGATTCCAACTTATACTCTTAGTCAAAGCAAGCCATCCATGTGGAAAAATGAAAGTAAAAGAGGAAATAATGATTTTAACCCCCTAAGTGCCTATGTTTTGACTAATCCCTTTATATGGAGAGGGAATATAAGTGTGGTGTAGATTACAATGTGCATGGAATCAATTTTAAGAAGGCTATGGGCCTTCCATAGATCACAAAAAGCTTACAATGTGTGTTTTTATGCACACGTGCGCGGGTCTCAGAATAGACAAAGGTGCTATGAGCGCTAATGTGTGAACTGAAAGTTCCTTATGTGCACAGGTGTGCAAAAGGCGCCGAGCAATACAATGGTTTTGGTGCACGTGCATTGAAGACGTGCATGTGGGTTAAAACATGTGTGCATTGTCTATTACACGACCATGAAGAAAATTTCATATGAAATTCTCTCTGCTCAGCTTTGAACTTGGCTTTTTGTAGGTTGGCTTGGGCCGGTTATGGTCCCTGCAAGTTAAAGAAACAAAAAGAAGAGCTAAAATAACCCAAATGGGGTAGGAAATTGATACCTTTCCCCAATGGAGTTGCCGATCTGTTGCACCTCTTTTGTCACCTAATTGAGCAAAATAAGGCTGCTTACAAGCCTAGTTGAGTCAGCTAGGAAAGATAGCAGTAGAGGAAAGAGTTAGAAGTATAAAGCATAAAAGATAAGCAAAGAATTAAACTAAGAATGATAAAAAAAATTAAACTAGAGTGAATAAGGACAATAGAACAATAAATAAATAAGACTCATGCCACCAATGGAAAGGATTGTATTAGTGGAAAGAAAACAACAAAGAAAAAGGGATACTTTGGGTCCCCTCTTCCTCCAAGGGAGGGCTCTTGGACCCCAAAATATTGAGATCTTCTTACAAGTAAGGAACTAAAATGAAATGGTGAAGAGAATCCAAAGCAAATTCAATCTAGAGGTGATATGAATGACTAAATGAAATGGTGCTAGCATGCCATTAATGAGGACAGAGGATCCTCTAAGAGAATATTAGCAACATAACAATACAAATGAATTCCTTGAAAATATAGTGCACCCATGGATTCCTTTTATAGAATATCTTTGAGGCATTATGCAACCAGTTCTTAGTGTGAATAAGGGGCCCTTTAGGTCATCTTTAGGTCTTTGACCAACCCCCCAATTGGATTCAACCGAGATTTGGATGTCAAATTGACTTGGAAGCTGAACCAGAAGTGGGTGGAATGCCGACCAATATCATAAATGCACCGTTTTGAGGTGTGCATGGCTTTTTGTGTCCACAGTCGTGCATTGGGCACATGTACGCTTTTTCGACGTTATCTGCCTATCACACGTGCGTGCGCACCTTGTGTATTTTTTGTACATGATGATTTTATTGCTGGTTGTATAGTTTTGGACCTTTTGGAGATGCATTTTTGGTCCATGAGTGAACTAATGAGTGTTTTGAAGATGTTGGATCCATGTAACCATTTGCGGATGAAATTATGGTGATAACACTTGGTAAAGTCTACCCCACAACTATTATTTAAACTTGATTTACCAGCGACAGGGGGGAAGAGGAGTGCGCCCAACTTGTATGAATCTGTACTGAGCATGAATTGGAATGCATATTCAAGAGCATTAATTGCACAAGATTGCACTCAAATCGAGACAAATATCCAGAGGAGGCCTAAAGGTGACTGTGATTTGACAGTCAATTTTAGGTAATTCGGCGACGTGAATCCAATGGCGAGGCATGTTTTTGCAAAAGAGCTTCAACTCATTATATTTTTTTGTCATTAAATGTTGCATATAGCATGCGTGTTACAAGTCTAAAGGAGAATGCGGAGGC
>JASDQU010099860.1:245657-271685 GCA_032191745.1 Picea mariana
TTGCTAATGGCTTCTTCTTCAGACTAGGGGAAGGTGGCAGCCACATCTTTGGCGATGAGGGAAACAAGTGATTTGAGGAACCAATTGAGACATTGTTGTGGAGTAGCTTCAGCTTTGCAGAGACTACGTCGCCGATGCCATTCGTGAATGTGGTTAGCGATGTGCATGGTGGAGGTTTGTTTAAATTCTGAGAATAGTTTGAGGCCATTGTCATGACGAACTGGTAGTTTAAAGAAGGTCAAGAATGCTTTGGCCAAGGATTCAAAGGTCACATGGGACCCATATTTTTCTTCTACATACCACTTAGCTGATGGGCCAGTGAGTGTACGTTGAAATAACCTCAATCGGACGGAATCATCCGTGATGCTGTTTGAAGAGCACCATAAGTGGAAGGTTATGATATGGTTGGCAGGATCCTCTCTTGCTTTTCCTTCAAACTTGGGGATGTCTAAAGGCAGTTTGGTAGGCATTGCAGGCCATGTGGGGTCGTGCAATATAGAATCATTGGTGAGTTTAGTCAGATCCGGTATGTTGAGGGAAGCCAAGTATGGCATCTGAAGTGGTGGCGGAGGATTAGTTCCGGCCATGGTGTGAGTGTTTTGCGTACCTGACCCTTGAGGGGGACTAGGTGGGTTTGTACTTCCCCCTTGAGAAGAAGTTGGCCCCCCACTTCTGTGTAAAGGAGAGTGTGGGGATGTTTGAACTTGGGAAGTGGAACCAAGCAAAGTGGAACGAAGCAACACTAATCCCAAGACAATAACACTCAAAGGGGTGTGGAAAAGTATGGCCGTTGAGTTGGCAAGACTAGGAAATCCCCCTAGAATGGGAGGGAGATTTAGTAAGCATCTGGAACGACGGGGATTCTATGGGTCCCCTATGATGTCCGACTAGCAAAGTGGATGTGTGAAAATGGTGATGAGAGCAATTAATGAACAAGAGACTTTGTATAACTTGGACCTTCACAATATATCTCACAATCGTATGTAATCACAAGAACAACATACATAAATCAATTGATAAAGAAGCATACATTTGGGTAGGTGGATTTTTTCCGCATGGGAGAACAAAGAAAACAAATGCTCGTGTCCTAAAAGATGTAACGTCCTTCCTCTCAAACAACACTGGACCTTCCAATAGCACTCAACAGTGGGGTCTGAATCCATCGGAAGAGGAACTAGTGAAGGATGAAGTAATCAGTTATAATGAGGGGTAGAGGTAGCATATCCTGAAAGAGCTAGCGATATTTCCCAATAGCCACACAAAATCTGATCAAGGTGCAATTGCAACCCACAATTTCCACCTAGGTAGATGTCCTAAAATTTGATCACTAGGTACCTCGTTCAAAGTGCGACATTTAGATTTTCGGCCTAAGAAATGGGTCACGAACTGGATTCCGTCCAAGAGGTGGGTGCCTCAAGAGGGGATGCATAGAACAACCAGACCTCGGCCTTCGACCCTTCATGGGTATCTCCCTACCTTATGGTGTTACGAACACTTGACTTGGAGGATTTTAAAGTTCCCTATTTGACAACTTCTACTGTTTGAAGATGTGAGAACCAGATAACGGGGATTTATTTGGATGCCTATCCCTGGAATCCTACTTAGACTAAAAAATTGCTTTTGGCACCTCCTGTGGAGGAAAACTTAGTGAGTCTTTAGAAAAATTTTAGATGTGGTTGTTTGAGAGATTGGGGGTGTGAGCCAATCTCCTTGAAATTAAGTGGGAGTGGATAGTTTCATCAAGAAAAGGGTGGGGTGTTTCAAAATCCCTTTGGAGGAAACTTACTTCAACCTCCACGTTTCGAGATGAAAACTATGTGAGTGAGTAGTGACTTTTGTGTGTGAACAAGTGAAAGTGTGCCAATATTTTTTAATAAATTAGGTGTCACNTTTAAAAGTCCCTAGGAAATTAGCATGTGGACATGTGGGTCCTTACTATTCCTTTAACTCCCTACTATGATTTAATCTAAGAAAGCTTCGAAACTACCCTAGATTGTGCATATGTGGGTATGCATGGGCCCGTTACAAAACCTTTAAGCTTTCCTAGTGATTTAATCTAAGAAAGTAAACTTCAATCACTATCCTATCTTTGTAGCATGTGGGCATGTATGGGCCCTTTACAATATTAATATGTGTTTGAAAAATAAACTAAAAGGAGTCCTGAGGGGGCTGTTGTCCTCTCCTAAAGATTTTGTCTTTTTAAGGGAGATGAAATTTTTCCTCAATCTCTTTCTGATTCTCAAGATCGCTTTGGGGCGCGAGAGAAGAGCATACTCAACGATTGATATCCAATTTCTGGTCCGAATGCAAGTTTTATATGTGATTTAAAAAATGATTCCAACTTATACTCTTAGTCAAAGAAAGAAATCCATGTGGAAAAATGAAAGCAAACGAGGAAATAATGATTTTAACCCCCTAAGTGCCTATGTTTTGACTAATCCCTTTATATGGAGAGGGAATATAAGTGTGGTGGATATTACAATGTGCATGGAATCAATTTTAAAAAGGCTATGGGCCTTCCACAGATCACAAAAAGCTTACAATGTGTGTTTTTCTGCACAGGTGCACGGGTCTCAAAATAGACAGAGGCGCTGTGAGTGCCAATGCGTGAACTGAAAGTGACTTATGGGCACAGGTGTGCAGAAAGCACTGAGAAATACAGTGGTTTTGGTGCACGTACGCTAAAGACGCACCTGTGGGTTGAAACATGAGTGCACTATTTGTTACACGGTCGTGAAGAAAATTTCAGATGAAATTATCTCTACTCAGCTTTGAACTTGGCTTTTTGTAGGTCGGCTTGGGCCAGTTATGGTCCCTGCAAGTTAAATAAACAAAAAGAAGAGCTAAAATAACCCAAATGGGGTAGGAAATTGATACCTTTCCCCAGTGGAGTCACCAATCTGTTGCACCTCTTTTGTCACCTAAATGAGCAAAATAAGGGTGCTTACAAGCCCAATTGGGTCAGCTAGGCAAGAAAGCAATAGAGGAAAGAGTTAGAAGTATAAAGCATAAAAGATAAGCAAAGAATTAAACTAAGAACAATAAAAGAAATTAAACTAGAGTGAATAAGGACATTAGAACAAGAAATAAACAAGAATCATGCCACCAATGGAAAGGATTTTATTAGTGGAAAGAAAACACCAAAGAGAAAGGGAGACCTTGGGTCCCCTCTTCCTCCAAGGGAGGGCTCTTGGACCCCCAAATATTGAGCTCTTCTTACAAGTAAGAAACTAAAATGAAATGGTGAAGAGAATCCAAAGCACATTCAATCTAGAGGTGATATGAATGGCTAAATGAAATGGTGCTAGCATGCTCTTGATGAGGACAGAGGATCCTCTAAGAGAATATCAATAACATAACAATACAAATGAATTCCTTGAAAATATAGTGCACCCATGGCTTCCTTTTATAGCATAGCTTTGAGGTATTATGCAACCAACTCTTAGTGTGAATAAGGGGCCCTTTAGGGCACCTTTAGGTCTTTGACCAGCCCCCCCAGTCAGATTCAACCAAGATTTGGATGTCAAATCGACTTGGAAGCTGAACCAGAAGTGGTTGGAAGGCCGACCAATATCATAAATGCACCGTTTTGAGGTGTGCGCGGCTTTTTGCGTCCATAGTTGCGCATCGGACCCATGTGCATTTCTGCGACATTATCTGACTGTCGCATGTGCGCACGGGCCTTGTGTATTTTTAGCACATGCTAATTTTATTGTTGGTTGTATAGTTTTGGACCTTTTGGAGATGTATTTTTGGTCCATGAGTGAACTAATAAGTGTTTTGAAGATGCTAGATTCCTGTAACCATTTGTGGATGAAATTCCGATGATAACAATCAGGTTCCATTATATTTTTTACTTGTTGTATTCCACCTTCTTCTTTCCTCATATATACATATATATTCCAAACTGGTTTTCCCTGGGGGGGTTTTATTCAGGGTCATGTTGAACAAAAACACCTGTGTAAAAAAATGCATGTGTTAGTCTCTTAGAACTGTTTATTTTCAAATGTAAATATCTTTAGGTGTGTTGTATTTATTTTGGCATGCATGTACTAATTTATGGTTACTAAAAATACATGCAAGAGCACCCAAAATTGCAAATATAACCATAACAAATCAGCAAGAAGTTCTTGGACTATTGGTTGTTATAAAACAACAACAAATACTTTATCAGACAGTTGAAACTTAGAGCCTATCTGTGGTAAAAGACAGACCCAATAGGAAAGCTTGATAGGAACTGGAAATCTTCATGCATCAATAGAAACTAAATGCATACCTGCCTGGTTCTTAACAACCTACTTGTTGTTGTCTGACCAACTGATATTTGTAGAAGCTCACAAACTGCCCCCTTCATCATTTTCATCACCATTCCTGCCATCCTCATGGGTCTTCACCTTGATAGAAATTATAAGCAACAACAAAATCCACATATTTAACCCTGCTGTATCATTTTTTATGAATACCTAATCCATCCTTTAGTCATACTCAAACATTATTTCATAATAACAGACTATTCTGAGTTCACCAGCATGTTATATGCATATCCAAGCATGTACATATGAAAAGTTATGTATCCATATTGATGCAGACCCGCCCCTTCTCTCCTCGGGGCTTCACAACCTCAGGGTCTAGGATCTTTCTTCCTTCTAAGTCGGATCGACCCTTCGGGCTCCCTATTGAACCCAAAACAATTATACACAGGCCCCCTTTTTCCTTTAGGCACAGGTCCTAACACACCCCTAGGCTATTCCCACATGCTTCCAAAACTCCAAGTTTCAGGTGCTAGCCCCTTTTTCATTATCCCTTTCCTTCTTAAGACCGTGGGCTATGACCTCATAGAAATTTTTGATTGCGGGCGTGGGCAAGAGTGGTTTTAGGCCAACCCTCTTTTTTCCCCGCAATTCACCTCCAGCTACCATGTATGCCTTCAGCGATATCGTGGTATAAATTGTGGCCCACTCTCAAATTTTTAACATCCGAGCAAGTTATGGCCCCACAATCTAGCTCGTCTGTCGATCTCTCACTTTCGGCGATGATCTGTGATTAACGACTGTTATCTATCCTCCTTTCCTGTATTTCACGCACCTTCCTAGACCTCCATGATTTGTCGGCACGCAGCTCCCTTCCAAACCAACGACTATGATTGATTCTAGCTTTCCCATTTTCAGGATTTTCAACTCTCAACTCTCGCTCCCTCCTCAGTATCTATCTTCTGAAGTGGAAGATATACTGACACTTGTCACTATATATGTGTGGCTATGATTTCCTCCACGAATCCGGACTTCAGGAGTTTCAGTTCTCAACCTCTCGTTTCTTCCGGAGAGATTTCTCTGAAATGGTAGATCGTCTGCCACACGTCCTTTTGAATCAACGACTTTTCTCCTACTTTGGGACTTTAGTATTTTCAATAAGATCAATGATCCTCGTTCCTTCCTTCGGATCAATGACCCTTAGATGTTTTATGTTTCAACGCTTCAGAACATTCTGAAACACAACTTCTCAAAAACCCTGGAGTATGATTCTTCGAAGTTCGCAATTTGGTGACACCTATCCAACCCAGATCAATGACTCCCAACTTCTTTGGCTATTCGGGCTTCGTCGATTTCAAAATTTTATCCTTCACATTCCTCCAAAGTGTTTTCACCCAGAGTTCATGGTCTGTTGACACGTACCCTCCTGCATGATCAACGATCATAAGTGGCTTAGACACTTCGGGCTTCGACGATTTCGTATCTTCCTCAACCAGAAATTCTCGAAGTGGTTCGCTCTGGAGTTATGGATCTTTCGCCACCTATCAGCCTTGACGATGGATGGTCCCAAATCACTTCGGGACTTCAGGACTTTGACAAGTCCACTCTCCTATGCACACAAGGGTTAAGTCTCGTGCGCTTACCTCTGGATCCAACGGTTGCTGGTACTTCGCACTCAGACCCAACAAATGGGATCTGTTCCTCTCCTCTATGCTTATTTTGTTTTGCTGGACACCGATCTAATGGTCCAGGCTCCTCCTTAGAGGTGACCTTGGGCGACGACCTCATGAAAACACACAATTGCGGGCACGCTCAAAGGTGGTTTGAGACCAAACTACTTTTTGTCCCGCAATTCACCTTGAGCCTACACGTGTCCTTTCTCCAAAACTGTGGTTTGGATTGCATCCCGCCCTCGACTTCGTAAAGCTTGATCACCTTCTATCCCTGCAATGCGAGGTGACCATCAATCTCATGATCTTGATGATGCTTCTAAACAGACGATCGAGATCTACCTCCAACAGTTCAGATCTCTTCTGATTTAGAAGATTTTCTAAGTATTCAAAGGCTTCAACCTTTGCTCCTCCTTCAAGTCCGTCTATCGGGTCTCGTCTTCACTCATGTAAGCATTATCTCTTCTGATCTTTAGGACTCAGAATGAGTCCGTCTCCCACACACTCCTTACGTTATCTTTTCTGATCTTTTCGAGTTACTCGGTCTCCTAACAGTCTCAGACCTTCTATTTCCTTTCAAAGGATAACTTTTTTCCCTCTTGGCAACCTTCTGCTCAAAGCATGCCTTGGTGAGCGTTTTCTAGAGAGTGTTCAACAGCTCTGTGAGTATCTTCCTCTGATACTCTTCTACCTAAACTTGAAAAATATTTCTCTATGTGCACACTTGCACTCACTCGATGCCTACCTGGAAGAGCCCTACAAAGTTCTCAGTGACTCTATCTCTCTCTGAACTCAACACATAGTTCTTCCTATGCACTCCTTACACTCGCAACTCACATGAGAGAAACAATTGAAACTTATTCGTTACCTCACCAGTTCACACATTACTCTATGGTCCAACACCACTTCTGTCATGTTTTTACGATACCACTACTCTTCCTGAGCTTCTTAACACGACCAAGGTAGCCTCTTGGCACTCAGGAACGTTCGGAGGTTCGAAATTGGTTTCTCCAGACACAATTTCCACCTTAAATCTCAGGTCCAATGACCACTTATCTAGCCCATCCAGGCTTAGCATTGAAACCATGGTTTAGAACTTGAATTTTATCTGCTTTGACAACAATTCTTTCTGAAACGTTTTCTTCAACTTCCACTAACATGGCCCATCCAGGCTCAGTGTTGGAAGCATGCTTTGATACCATTTTGTAACATTCCCAGCCACCAACAGGCCGGGAAATGCCACCTGCACAACCTTAACTTAGCCTTTAAAGATATGATACCATTTTGTAACATCCTCGGCCACCAACAGACCGAGAAATGACACTACTCCTGTAACTCTACAGTTCTATTTTGATCTATGACAACTCGAGCCTTAAACTACTATGCTATGCCACCCATAGATACTTGTGGAAAAACATACACATCCACATAAACATAGAATGACTATTCTACATATATATAACATAATAATGTGGAAATAAAAGTAAGCCTACACATGCAACATATACAACATATACAGAAAATAATCATCATTTACAACATATGTACCATTACACAACATGTAAACGAACATAAAAGTGGTACTTATATTTTATTATAATACCACCAACTTCGTGCAGAACTTCCATGAACCTCCCAGCCATAGACCACACTACTCATCACGCTCAACAGTGGGTCACCCCCGAGCTGGGACTAAGCTCCACCCAGGGCAAGGGAATCCTAGACTAGTATGAGGTTATAGGAACACTGCACAAAGCGACCGAAAGGATTCTCTCCAGGATCCTTCTTACGCCCAAATAATCACATACTCTCATTCCCCACATGCTTGTTCCACCTGGGAGTATACACCTTCATAAGCACAGTCCATCGGTGCTTCACCTCCCTCTTTGGGTCTCGACAACATGTCAGATCAAGAATTATCAGAGCTCCGTAGCTGGTGCTGGACTCTCTCTAGGAGAAAACCACTTCCCAACAGACTCTCTCACCTGGAGACATATGTTCATAGGCCTGATAAAGCACCTCTTCTACCACAGGCCTGACAACTCGCTTCTTCAGCACACTCCTCGAATCATCTCCAACTAGGTGAGGACAACAATAACGGTTCAACACTCATTCACACAAGAATGACAGAAGGTAGCAAGCCACACTCAGTCTAGGAACTGTGTGGCCATAGCAACCCATATTTACGACACCACATGGCTCAGAAAAATATATAATACCTGGGCTTCACAGAAGACATGTCTCATTCTATGGGTTCTTAGTAGTTTCAGGATTTGTGACCAGAGGACAAAACACAGGGGTCAAGTGCAGAGGCAAGACGGGTTCAGAATCTGAATGGCCAAATGACCAGCGAACTCATGTGGAGGTTGGAAGAATGACTCATGAGTTACTCGTTCCAGGGTCCCTGGTGGATGTGCCCATTCACAGTTAGAAATTGGATGGAGAATCGCCAGACTCCCCCGAACCAATCCCCAACACAACTCAACTCATTAGATTTTAATGCATGTGCCTAGGTCGACACTTGTCTTCCTGGAGCCACATGCACTACATTTGCATTCGTTACCCTTTCCCAGGAAATTAGGACAACACTGATCAATTGTCCACCTTATCCTTTAGGAAATAATAATAAATTATTATCCCCTTTAGAGGTAAGCCCCCTAGCTTAGCCACTAGGCCCACACACTTAGCCTCCTCCCTTACCCAACCTTGTGGAGGCTTAGTCCCCCATCACTCTTTCTTCGTGGTCAGTTTACACACAACGATGTTTATATTTTATTAATGATCTGCATAATTACATATAAAAAATTAGGCTCTTGGCCTTTAACACCTAGGCTCTAAGGCCTAATAAATACATAATCCCACCAACTTATATTCACTTGGCTCACTAGCCTATAAACATAATTACAATTCATAATATAACTGGGGCACTTACATGGAGATATTACACCTTATTTCGTCATTCTCCATCAGTGAGCACCAATAGACTGGTCCATTAGGTAGAGGTGCGCAGGGGGTCAGATCAATTGGATGCTTGACTTGGCAGTGTGTCAGTACCCTTGTAGGTGAGACGAAGATGTCTCTGTATTATTCCATGATCCCATCCACTTTATTCTATTGCAAAGAGAGGCGTTGTGTAGAGGCCACATATGTGGCAACGACCTTCTTCTTACTGTGAGCACAGATCACAAAGAAGACAAAATTCTCAGTCTGTGAAATGACCTTACTGCATTGCTTAACAAATATTAAAGAAACAACAGTAGGCTGTGCCACCTCTAGGATCCTGTACAATTGTCTACCCAAAGTAATAATAACACTGTGGGGTCTAGACTCATACACAACATGACGCTTCCACAAATATGGTTGTCCTAAAAGAACATCACAAACTTCAAGGGGAGAAATATCACACAATACCTCATCTTTTAAAGGCTTGATGTTGTAGGATAGACGTCACTATTGACTGACACGAATATCTCTTCCTTGACGAAGCCAACCAATGGTGTAGGGCTGCAGGTGTAGTGTCGTTGGCAGGTTCAACCACTTGACGACCTCTACTGAAATCAAGAGCTTATGACTACCACTGTAGAAAATTAAGTGAATCAGAGCCCCCTTGACCCACATCTGCGAGTGAAAGAGGCGTTCCCCTTCCTCTGGTTCTTCTGATTCGCTTGGCTGGACTTTGGTGGCTACAACCGTGGCATTGGGTTCAACATCAATAATCTGTTTCTCTCCTTTAGGATTTTATTCGGAATCAGAATCAACCTATGATTCAAAATCCTTCAACTTGACCACGAAGGACTACTTGGAGTGGCATTCGTCGGTTTTGTGCGAAGGACTTTTATGGTACTCAAACAATTTCCCCATGTCCTTCTTCGTCTTCTCATTTCCCTTCTTGTGTTATGGCTTGGATGAATTGTCCTAAGGGCGGCCATCATGACTCGGTCCCCTGCTGTGTGGGTTGGCGTTGCCTTTGCCCTGCTTCGGCTGTGAGGGGTTTGCAGATCCAAACTCTCTCTGTTTATGCTTAAATTTATGCTCTATCTTGACAACGTATCTATAAGTTGTACCCAATGAGGTGACATCCAGGAACTCCATTTTTGTTTGAATGTATCTATGCAAACAATTCACGGTATTTGAGAAACATAAGACGCTCAAAATATTTGATACCCAATTTGGTGCGGAGGGTATGGAAAATATTGGTGAATTTTGGTAATGTCTAGTCCCTTTCTTGATGTAGGGTGATCCATCTAGTGTACTGGTCCTCGTAGCTTCCAACGGGGTAGTACTATTCTTTAATGGCGTCTCGGAAGGAATCCCATATAGGGGCCACTACAAAAATTGTAGATTCCTCCATGACCCTTTTCTCAGAGTAAGCATCCCACCAGTGTTTAACATGGGGAACGACCTTGAGGAGTGCAAAAGTGATCTTTTCCTGATCGAAAAAATTGTGGACTGAAAAATATCCTTCAAGCAGATTTAACCATTTATCTACAACATCCAGATATATCAGTCCTTCAAATAATGGAATATCAAAATTTACCTGTACCTTGAAGGGGGTTGCATGGCCACCTGATGAAGATTCTTCTCCTGTGGGCAACCGTCGAAGGATAGGCGCGAAGTTGTCCATCATTTAGTTCCTTTGTTGCATGAGGCTTCCTCGAGCAACATTTTAATAGGATCTCCTGCTCCATCATATTTATTTTTGTCTCCCATGTGTTGTTGCCGGGCTCGACGCGACCGATCTAGTAATGACTCGATTGGTTCGAGTCCCAACTTTTTGTACCCAGACCTTTTCGAGGACATGCACGAAGAAAAATAAATGAAGAGAAGACCGCTCTGATACCAATGATCCACATTTAGGAGTGGAACAAACTGATTAGAATACTGACTACCATAAACACAAAGATAGGAAGAATAAAACAAATATTCACTGAACAATATATTTTATTAAATAATGAAATAGGCTGAAATTGTAAAACTGCAGAACTGAAACTTGCTCAAATGGTGGTAGCTATCTCTGAGAAGAGATGCGGATGCTACATGGATCCATCTAAGAATAATGGATTACAATTAGGCTCCATAGGCCCTTTTCATATTACTCATGAATGCAAAAAACATAGACATCCAAAAACTTAACCCTAGAAGGTGAAACACCAAAAGTCACGTGGGTCCTATGGGTAAGTTGGTGTAATTTGGTACCTCAACTTCCTAGGGTCGTAACTTTTTCATATGACCTCCGTTTTAGACACGTGATAGCCCATTGGAAAGGTCTTTCAGAGAACTACACATTTTCCCATCAAAGTCTGACTTCGTCTATAGTTTCACTATGGAGAGTCAAGAAAACAATGTTTAGGGCCCCAAAACAACCCTGGAAGTACAACAAGTTGTGTTGACGTGAAAACATAAAAAATAAGCCAGTTGGATTAGGTGAGAGGCCACTCGTATCCACCTGGAGAACGTGTGAGGCTTCAAACAACCCCAGAAGTGTATAACTCACAATTAGAAAGCAGTACAGAAAGACGTGCTGAATAAAAAACAGACATGAGGAGCCAATTGGAATAGGTGGGTGGCCACCAATATCCACCTGGATCACTCCTGATGAGAAGTTGATGCACAATATTATAAACGGAGGAAGGAAAAATCTAAATGAGTGGTTTGAGAGGATTTTAAAAGACTATATTGAAGATCAAGTGGTCAAAGACAGAGAATCGATATAGACTATCAAGAATAAATTATATACTAAGTTACATGACGCATTCCATTTTACCGTCCCCTCTCTTTTGCATAAATTCCTCCTAGACAAGGGAGCCAATGGCATTGTCGAGTATCAACCTCCCCTGAAAGGTCCTCCTCCAAATTCCAATTGGCGAGAAAGGCAAGAAAAGTGTGAAGAATTCTTGGAAGCTAACTACAAAGATACCAAAGAATCCTGGGAGTACTTCTTATAGAAATGAAATCAACTAAAATGATAAACACTGATGACTGCGAGTAAGTCGGGATGACATCAGGGGGTTGGAGTATCCATGAGAAAAAATAAGTCAAATTCAAAGTGAAAAGAAAAGTCGAAGCCAAAGTCAGACCACACCCAATTCGAAAATGACAGGAGTTGAGAAAAAGATAATTGATTCAAGTGTAAAATCTACATGACGAACATAGATTCACAAACCCTCAACCGACATCCAAAAAATAGAGCAGGATAAAAGGAAAAAGAAGTGAGAATATTTGTAGAAGGAAAAGGATCCCAAAAAATCTCATAGAAAACCTACCTAGGCACGACAGTTCATTGGAGAAGCCCTTGAGAGCACCTCGATGGCTCATGGGAAGAGTGAAAACTTGCAATTGAGTATGGCAGTCAATGATGCCCAACAAGCCAATGATCAAGTCGATATGGAAATCAATGATTCGAGACCTACAATCCGACTTTCTCATATAAGAAGTCCTAATCCATGCATTACATACTTTCTCCAACAACGAATTCATATCGATACACAATCACCACGGGTGTGTTGTCGAACTGATAATAATGACTAGATAAGAGATGTAGTGTTAATCGAAGCATAAGAAAATACTCATAATGGACCAGAAGACATAATAATTCATGTAAGATATCTCACGGACATCGGCCCCCTACCGAAACTGCTTCTAAAAGATTCAAATTCAATAGAAAGTGAAAGTGAACCGACACGACCATGTAGAGGACGACTCATCAAGTATATAGATAAAGCTTGTCAAATAGAGGACTCAATCCTAAACCAAGAACGAGTACAGTTAGCAATCGAATATATCCTGACTAAATAACATCCAAATATTCTGATGATTGAGTCAGATAGCTCGACCTTGACACCAGAAAATATTACTACATCAACCGCCAAGTCGAACTCGACTAAATATATTGCAATAAATCCAATTGCTAAAAAAAAATCAACAATGGGACTTAACTACATCCCTATTTATGAAGGTGACGAAGATCCCAAACGACATTGGTTTGTTTGCGAGAAATTTTGGGATGTTGCAGATATAGTCAACGAAGAAAAACAAATGGCTCAGTTTGGAGATGTGCTTCGAGCCGGAGCTCTTAATTGGTTTATGAATTTCACTAACAATCAAACACATACAAAAAAATGAAATAAAGAAGAATTTCCTTACATTTTTTAAGACATAAGATATAATCCATCTGACAACACAAAAACTTAAGGAAATCAAGTAGAATCTAGGAAAAAGTGTGTGCATATACAACAAAAGATTCAAGGATTTACTGAGTCAAATACCATACGTGATTGAAGAAAAGCTACTAGTACAATGATACGTAGTGGGACTATTACAAAATATCAAAGCCCCATTAAGGATGTATGACCTTTCGACATGTGAAGAAATCCTCAAAAAAACTCAAAGGATTGAAATGGAAGATGAAGGCTTGATTAATTCATCAAGCATTGAAAAGATATTGGAAGACAATATCAAAAAACTACAATAGACAATTAAAAACATATCAATCAGTCACAACGAACTCTGGTGTACCATTTTCTCTAGCGAATGACACACTAAAGAATATTGTAAATTAAGCAATGCCTTAGACCCAATAATCAGGGACATCCAGATTGAAACTTATTGTGATATCTGTGAAGCCTCGATCAATCATGCAACAAGATATTGTCTGCACAATTTAATAAATGTACGTCCCAAGTGGTTTCGTTTATGCGAAGAAAATAATCATTCCACCCAAGAATTTTTGTTGAACGGTAAGAACAAAACAAATATACTCTCAGTTTATCATACACAAGCAGTCGACCAGAATGTTGACCAAGGGAAAAACTATAGAGGTCGAGGTTGAGGTGGATACCAAGGTCGAGATAGAGGAGGACGAGGAAAATTTGGAAGAGGACGTGGTCGAGGATGATACTACTAATTTAACTGCTGGAAAGAAGACCACATCAGTACAGACTGCCCGATAAAAGACATAACTATTTTAAAGTTTTGTAATTTTTGTGGAGTGCGAGATCACTCCCTAGAATACTGTTAAATTGTGCTGGAAAAAGTCATGACCAAGAGAAATGTAAACCCCTTACATACATTTCTGAAACAAGAAATTTTGAATTCAAAATTCTCCATGTGGTCACAAGATCAGGACAAAGTAAAGATAATTACCATGAGGCACCAAATCGACAAGGAAACAAAATTCCATATCCTGACTCTGATGAAGAAGAGAGGATAATGCGGGAAGCACTGAACTTATTTAAAAATATTGACCAAGATAAATCAAATGAAGAAAGAGCGAGTATGTCCAACAATTACATTGAGGAATTTCTACAATTACTAAAAGAAAAGAAATCAGTAGGACGCCTTATCGACTTACTAAATATATTAAGAGAATATAAAGAAAATCAAAGACCAGTAAAATGTGTAAGACAATTGTATCAAGATAGAACCACGAGCGATTTTGATCCTCAAGTCAACCTAGAATTCAATGGCCACATGATTAAACAAGTCATGGTTGACTTTGGATCACAAGTGAACATACTTCCTAAAGAAACACGGGTCCGACTCAGAAGAACCTTGCTACAACTGACGAGGAACTACTTAAAACTAGCAAATCAAAGATTCATCAAACCATTCGACACTCTCAAAAGTGTCATCACTTATATAATGGGAATTCTAACAAGATTCAACTTTGAAGTCATAAACGTGGTTCAAGGCATTCCTACTTATCTTGCGCTAGTCGGAAGACCCTAGAGTCAGAACATGAAAGCCATGATATCTTTATAAAGAGATTGAATCAAGATAAAAGGAAGTGAAAGAAAAATTATAATCCCCTACACCCAAAAGAAAGAAAATCGTCGGTTGAGACATGGTACGAGGCCCAAGAAACACATCGACCATATCAAGTGATGCATGAACATAAAGACAACGTCGAATCTAATATTGAAGGAGAAATACTAGTTGGATCTCCATTGCCAATAGGCCAAAATTCAGTTACATAATTGTACATTTTGTAGATGGAGAATTATGAAGCCCAAGACAAATAATATTGTTCGATAGAGAAAATATCTATCAAACGATCCAAAATATGCTTTTCGATTCATGCATTCCCTATCGTTGCCGAAAGAATATTAAAAAAAACACCAACATTAATACCAACTAATTCATACACAAGAACTTTCTCGGTTTAATAAACAAAGTTCTTCGTCGTCACATGTCAACGAAGTCTTCAAATCAGTTGGGGAAGAAGGAAGAATACAAATTCTGGTTGAATCCTTCACTTCCTAAGAAACCCAATGGTGGGAGACCATGAAAACCGACTTCAAACATGGAATACCGCCACATTGTATTTTGTGGAAAGATTCGGTGGGGAAAATATCTCTGCAAATATCGACATCCTAATATTTAAACCTGGATTCAACCCAGTGATACACATACATAAGTGTGAGAAAGAATGGAAAAAACAGGATACTAAGACGAAAGAGTATGACCGCACATGTTTTTGAATACATTAGATGATATACCAACTCATAAGTGATATAAGAATGAAGAAGCATCGAGTCACATTTTTTATTGGAATGAAATAAAAAATAACTTCCTAAAAGATCTCAAATTTAATCCTAAAGAGGCACTCCTACAAGAGGCAGCTATAGAAATAAAAAATTTGTTGGGAAAACCAAGCCCTGATAAAATTCAGGAAAAAGGAAAAACTAAAGTTGATCAGGGATCGACTTCGACTTGTAATTTAGTATCAACACACAACATAGATAATGTAATAGATCGACGAGTAGAAATGGAAAACACAAGTTTTCTAGGACAAATATTTTGATGGAAAAAGGACCACCCAAGAGTATTAAATTTTGTAAAAAAAGGCTACTCCGTGACCAAGGAAGGAACATAGGAGCACAAACACACAGAAAAAATCAATTTCCCTTCAAGTTACAATCAATTCATAGAATGATAGCGTCAATTAGACGATTTGAAAGTGATCGACTGGATGGATGTGGAAATAAAGACTAAAGAATTCAACATCTCTATAGATGGGCAACCAAAAATGGCCAGAGTAGGAAACTATTGATCTGAGAAGCAAACCACGAAAATAGTTGATCTACTAAAAGAATATCATGACATATTCACATGCGACTATAAATATCTCAAATTATTAGTACAAGAGATGGGAGAAATGAAGATTGAACTCCTTACTGGAGCTAAACCCATCAATAAACGACCATATAAATTGGTGCACAAATACGAACCCAATGTTCAAAAATAAATCTAAGCAACGTTAACTGCTAATATCATATACCCAATCGGCAAGTTGGAATGAGAAATTTTGATGGTCGTGCAACCTAAGAAACAAAACCCAAAAAAGCTGAGAATCTGTGTCGACTTTCGAGGATTAAACAAACTCACAGTAACTGACCCATTCCCAACACCTTTTGCCGACGCAATTATCAATGAAGTTGTGGGTCATGAATGTTACTTGCTCTCTGATGGATTCTTTGGATGCAATCAAGTATCGATAGAAAAAGAATACCAAGAAAAAACCACATTTGTCTCTGAGTTTGGCTCTTTTGCATATAAAGTAGCTCCCTTTGGTTTAAACAATTCCCCAACAGTCTTTTCCAGAATAGTGGTTAAGGAATTTCAAGAGTATATATATAAAACAATGATAATCTACTTTGATGACTGGACCATCTATAGCCTCCTAAAATATCATATACAATGGCTAAGAATGGTGTTGGAAAGATGCAGACAAATCCATTTATCCGTAAATATTAAAAAAATCACTTTGTCATGCCAGTTGGTATATTGTTGGGCCATATCATATGTGTTAACACATAGGATGTACAGGAAGAAAGGTTTTCTCTCATTTTTCAAATTTTTGTTAGTCTACTCTAAGAAGGTCTCTTTTGGTCCTTGTTAGTCATGTGTTATGTCTTTCTTATAAGTAATTGGTTTAAAACTTGTGAGCTGATCAGAGTACGATTATAAAATCTTGATGTCATGATGGTGGTTGTCATCCTTTGTAAAGATGGAAAATATTGTTCATGTTTACATAATTTGAAGTTCACCATCAAGTATTTTTTCCAAAAAGGTTGTATAAAAGGTTTTAAGGATCCACTTAACCATCTAAGTGTCATGTCACCTGTCAAATCTCATTCACTGCAGACTCTCCTAGAAGTTAGCAACAATTCAAAATACCACATGCACTAAATCGTACATGATTATGATTTTGGAAATGTAGCACTTGGTGGATTCTTGTTTTCAATGCCTTGTCATCATGAAAAATGTATGCTATTTCAATTTTCAAAGATTTCACTGCAGACTGTTCCCCATTGCAAACTATTAGTCGTTGCAAACTGTCTAGATGCTGCAAACTGGTTAAGCGCTCCAAAACCCTTTTTTTACACACGATTTGAAACCCTAAGCATGTTGACTTGAGTAACCTCTCATGTAACCTTTCCTTCACTCATGGTTTAGATGTCATCTTTCCACTCAAAATATAAGCTCACATTTTATCTCTAAAACTGAAAATTCTTTTGCTACAAACCCATTTACTACAAACCAAATAAGCATTGAGAACTCTCTATTTTTCCAGTTGCTTAGAAATATTGTTATTTGAGTCTGCATTCATCCTTGTCATCATCATTTCATCCAGACTTCCAAATTCAACTTACATTTTTGTCTATGCAAAATCGTTCTAGTGTAAACCCTAGTTGCAACAAAACCCTAGATTCACTAGATTTCAGCACACAATATGTTGGAAACAGTTATCAGAGAGGTTTGTACTCTTATTTGACTTGCCATGGAATAAGATGCATCTGAAGCACTAGCTTAAAAAATAAACAAAGCCAAATCTCTTAAATATACTATAGAAATTATTGAACTAAATTCTCCTTCTAAAGGGAGAAATCCCACTTTCAAAGGGCTCAGAAAGAAAATAAAAGAGACAAAGGCTAGGAATAAAAAACTAAAAAAGGAAAATCTACAAGATATAATTAAACTAAAGGAAAACATAGATATGTGTGAAGAAGCCATTGTAAAGGAAAAATAGTTGGTGAAGAGATCACTGCCCCTACATAGACAGGTAAACAATGTGTATAGAAAGAAGAGATCTTTTCAAGTTGTGAGTAAAAAACAAATTGTCATCTACAGGAAAGTTCGCAATGAATTTTGCGTAAGTGTTGTGAACCTGCTGAAATTGAAACAATTTGCAACAAATTAGTATGTTGCAAACTCATATTTGCATCATATATTTTAAAATATGAACTGGGTTTTGCTAAAAGTATTTTTGGAGAAGAATCACAATGTCATTGACTTTTTGACAAAAACTCATCCCAACCCAGTTCGTCGTTTGGGAGAAACGTCGAAAACATCACCTATAGGAAAGTTCACAATGAATCCTATAGATGCACTGTGAAATCTAATAGTCTGATAAATCCGAGTTATGGGAGAGTTTCCAACTGTGAGAGGAGGTTCCAATGGTTCCCTAGGAGGTAGCTAGACATCAAGGGACACTTGTACCTGAAATCCAGCTCCACTAGATCTCCAAACATGAGTTGGTTGTAGTTTCATTTATCATCACCAACAACTTCCTGGAATCTAGCAGTTTGTTAATTTTGTCACAGAATCCTATGCTAGAGATAGATGACGAGTCATAGAGGAGTTCTTAATGTAATTTTATATTTAAAGAGTGATATGAATCCAATAGAGGGTTGGAATGGTTGGATGTGAAGCTTTATCTTTTGGCTGGAGACTGTAAAAAGTTCCCACACTATGCATGTATAGACTTAAGACTCTTGAGTAATTGAAGATCAACTCCTTTTATACTCTTTAATGCTATTATTCTTGTCTTGCTTTAGTATTATCTACTGATGAAGGATTTATCTTTATCACTTGTGTTCATGATATGCGGTGACTGATTTACTGTAATTTTGTTAATGCAAGTATTGTCAAAGTATATTTACTTGTTAACCAGGAGGTTCCTTGTTAGTAAGAATTCCACTGTATGTGTGCCACAATGCCTAATGTAACTTGGTTCATATATTTAATTCTTCTCCTTCATTCTTCCATCTTTTCACTAATATTTAAAAATTGATCTAAGATTGTTCAATCCTTGCTTGTTGGAGTATGCTATGTGGAGATTTTGTGTTAATATCTTAAATTGAGTTTCTCATCCATTTATGACACTTGAGATCACAAAACCTTAATTTTTTATAAACCTACAAAATTTTTGATTGGTATTAGGCTTACAACTACAATAGTCGAGATGTGACTTCTAATGTTAACATTTTTGGCCTCGTTGTCGGGGAACAAAGACACAAAGATATCTTCCTTGGGTTGTACGACAAAGACTATGAGCAACACTTGATGGTGAACAAGCATTGGTGACAAAATAGACTGCAATTTTTCATCGTAGCGACTCCACACACTTGAATAAATTGTTGGTGATTCAAATCAGTCACAAGACTCCACTGAAGAATGTGCTTAGACAAAAAAAGATGAAAGGAAGAAACATCAAGTCCAGGTATCAAGTCGTGAGTTTCTTTCAGGAACTTTTTTTTTATTTTTCATCGTCTCTTTCTTGTATTTTCCTTCACATATCAGAAGAATCACCATTTTCTTTGTCTATTCGGATGACCATCAACCCATTGTTGTATATCCCTCCTTGAAAGAAGAAGATTTATCCTCTTCTTGCATCATTGATTTTGATCATTTTCCTTTGTCCAAACCATGTGAGAATGATGTTTGTATCCAAATATCTCCTAAAATTGATCATCCCTATAGCCATGTGGATTATAAAGTTGATTTACCTCTTGTAAACTTTGTTATATCTTTCAATCAACTTGTTGTACCTCGTGCTCAGCCCACGAATGTTCAGTCTAGAATTAGAGAGAAAATTTTTAAACCCTTAAAGTTTCATCTACTCTCGATCCTCACCGTCCCAAGTTTTTAGAATATTTGTCTCTTTTTATTGGGGAAGATCATATCACAGCTGAGAAGCATTTGAGAGATTTTCAAAATTTCATTGACAATTTGGAAATCATGCATGAGGATGTTGTCATGAGGTTATTTTCCAAATCTTTGGTTGGGGATGCTTCTTTGTGGTTTAAAAATATGTAGGTTGGTTCTATTGGTTCGTGGGTTGAGTTATATAATGCATTTTCAAGATATTGGGGAAAGAACAAATCCTTTGATCAATACTTAACTGATTTTTGTGCTTTGAGGAGAGAGAAGGATGAAGTTCTTGCTACATTCAACAGGAGGTTTTACAATTTTATTTGCAGTATGCCTATTGAAATCCAAACCTCTGAAGTCGCTGCCATGGTACAATATATAGTGGCACAACATCCTGATCTATTTATTTTCCTCAGAGAAAGAAAATAACCATCCTTGCAACAGATGTTTGTTGATGCAGATGAATTTGAGAGAAACCTTTGGTCTTTTGCACAAGTCTCTAGTCAGATCTTAGACGATGTTTTGGATGCCGAAGAATCAAAGGAAGGATATGGAAAAAAATAATCTAATCTGATCTTGCAATTGTTTCAGCATGCTTGTGCATCATTTTCAGATCTTAATTCTTTTTCAAATATTTAAATTATTAAATCAAAATTTTTTATTGTTGAGGATGCAAATGTACATGCTCATAACTCATACCGACAAGATGAATTTACATATATAGTTGAATATTATCCTAGTTATGAGCAAAGGGATGATTTTGTGTATGAATATTATCATGAAGATCATTTTGTAGAAGATAATTATCAGTTGGTCAAGAAACAAACTTCCATTTCAAAGCGTTTGGTTGTTGATATTGGGGATTGACGAATCTTTTTTGTTCATGATAATATGCAAGATTATATATTCTTAAATTATGGTCAAAATCTTTCACTCCAGGAAGAAATCCAACAAGAAACTAAAAGGGAGTAGATTTTTGTATTAGCATCTGCAAATAAGTTTTTTTCCCAAGCAGATAACCAACAATAAAAAAAATCTTTTGTTGTTCATGATTATTTTGAAGAATTTGATATTTATGGAATGTTTCAAGGACGTCGAGAGGATTGCAGTCTTGTCAACAGAGAATAAAATATGAAAAAGCTTCCTAGTCTTCTTATTCAACCAAATTTATGTTATGTTATTCATGATCCCATAGCCATATACATGGAATGTTTATGTTCAAAAGTTTCCAGTGTTGGAGCTTTCACCATGCAAGTAAGTTGCAGCTGTAAGTATCAACTTCTCATTGAATTTTTGATGCATTTGTTTCATTTGTTGTTTGTTTTATCAAATAGCTTCCTGCAAATATTTTCTTCAGTGAAATGTTTTTATGGATTCATTGGAAGTTTCATTACACTTGATGAAGCAGAGTTCATATGATTATCAAAAAAATCAGAGTTAAGTTTTTTTCCCAAGCAGATAATCAACAATCAAAAAAATCTTTTGTTGTTCATGATTATTTTGAAGCATTTGATATTTATGGAATGTTTCAAGGACTTCGAGAGGATTGCAGTCTTGTCAACAGAGAATAAAATATGAAAAAGCTTCCTAGTCTTCTTATTCAACCAAATTCATGTTCTGTTATTCATGATCCCATAGCCATATACATGGAATGTTTATGTTCAAAAATTTCCAGTGTTGGAGCTTTCACCATGCAAGTAAGTTGCAGCCGTAAGTATCAACTTCTCATTGAATTTCTGATGCATTTGTTGCATTTGTTGTTTGTTTTATCAAATAGCTTCCTGCAAATATTTTCTTCAGTGAAATGTTTTTATGGATTCATTGGAACTTTCATTACACTTGATGAAGCAGAGTTCAGATGATTATCAAAAAAATCAGAGTTAAGTTTTTTTCCCAAGCAGATAATCAACAATCAAAAAACTCTTTTGTTGTTCATGATTATTTTGAAGCATTTGATATTTATGGAATGTTTCAAGGACGTCGAGAGGATTGCAGTCTTGTCAATAGAGAATAAAATATGAAAAAGCTTCCTAGTCTTCTTATTCAACCAAATTTATGTTCTGTTATTCATGATCCCATAGCCATATACATGGAATGTTTATGTTCAAAAGTTTCCAGTGTTGGAGCTTTCACCATGCAAGTAAGTTGCAACCGTAAGTATCAACTTCTCATTGAATTTCTGATGCATTTGTTGTGGGTTTTATCAAATAGCTTCCTGCAAATATTTTCTTCAGTGAAATGTTTTTATGGATTCATTGGAAGTTTCATTACACTTGATGAAGCAGAGTTCAGATGATTAGAGTAGGGAAATATATATATATATATATATATTTTATTTTTTTTCAGTTTTTGGTTTGCAGTAGATAAGCAATAATGACCCCATAGCCCAATGGATAATGCACTGGAACTAAAAAGTTTCTTGGAGCCTCATAGGGAGGTATCCATCCCCTATGGAGCCAGATGTTAACACATAGGATGTACAAGAGTCAAGGTTTTCTCTCATTTTTCAATTTTTGTTAGTCTAGTCTAAGAAGGTCTCTTTTGGTGCTTGTTCGTCCTGTGTTATGTATTTCTTATAAGTCATCATTTTAAAACTTGTGAGCTGATTAGAGTACAGTTACAAAGTCTTGATGTCACGGTGGTGGTTGTCATCATTTGTATATAGGGAAAGTATTGGTCATGTCTACATAAATTGAAGGTCACCATCAAGTATTTTGTCCAAAAAGGGTGTATAAAAGGTTTTAAGGATCCATTTAACCATATAAGTGTCATGTCACCTGTCAAATATCATGCACTGCAGACTCTCCTAGAAGTTCACAACAATTCAAAATACCTCATGCACTATATCATACATTATTACGATTTTCGGAACGTGGCACTTGGTGGATTCTTGTTTTCAGCGCCTTGTCATCATCAAAAATGTCTAGCTCAAACAGAAGGTTCAACTATTTCATGCTATTTAAATTTGAAAATATTTCACTACAGATTGTTCCCCGCTACAAACTATCAGTCCCTCCAAACTGTTTAGATGCTGCAAAGTAGTTAAGCGTTGCAAAACCTCTCTTTTACACATGATTTGAAACCTTAAGCATGATGACTTGAGTAACCTCTCCTGTAACCTTACCTTCACTTAGGGTTTAGATGCCATCTTTCCACTCAAAATATCAGCTCACATTTGATCTCTGAAACTAAAATTTCTTTTGCTACAAACCCATCTATTGTAAACCAAATTAGCGATGTGAACTCTCGGTTTTGCCAGTTGCTTTGAAATCTTGTTATTTGAGTTTGCAATCAACCTTGTCATCATCATTTCATCCAGGCTTCCAGCTTCAACTTACATTTTTGTCTCTGAAAAATCATTCTAGTGTAAACCCTAGTTGCAGCAAAACCCTAGATTCACTAGATTTTAGCACACATTTTGTTGGCAACATTTATCATAGAGGTTTGTACTCTTATTTGACTTGCCATGGAAGAAGATGCATATGAGGCACTAGCTCATAAAACAACCAAAGACAAATCTCTTAAAGAGCCTGTAGAAATTATTGAACTAAATTCTCCTTCTAAAGAGAGAAATCCCACATTCAAAGGGCTCAGAAAGCAAATAAAAGAGACAAAGGCTGAGAATAAAAAAATGAAAAAGGAAAATATACAAGCTAGAATTAAACGGAAGGAAAACATAGATATGTGTGAAGAAGCCATTGCAAAGGAAAAAAAAATAGTGAATAGATCACTGCCCCTACATAGACATGTAAAAAATGTGTACAAGAAGAACATATCTTTTCAAGATATGAGAAAAAAGAAAATTTTCATATATAGGAAAGTTCGCAGTAAATCTTGCAGAGGCATTGCGAACATGCTGAAATTGAAATAATTTGCAACAAATTAGTACGTTGCAAAATCGTATTTTCATCATATATTTCAAAATATGAACTATGTTTTTCTAAACATTTTTTTGGAGAAGAATCATAACGTCATTGACTTTCTGACCAAAAATCAACGCGACCCAATTCGTCGTTTGGGAGAAACGTTGAAAACATCAACTGCAGGAAAGTTTGTAGCGAATCCTACAGATGCACTGTGAACTTTAAGAGTCTGATAAATCCGAGCTATGGGAGAGATTCCAGATGTTAGAGGAGGTTTGAATGGTTCCCTAGGAGGCAGTTAGATATCAAGGGACACTTGTACCTGAGATCCATCTCCACTAGATATCCAAACATGCGTTGGCTGCAGTTGCATTTATCATCACCAACAACTTTCTGGAATCTAGTAGTTTGTTAATTTTATGTTTGTTTGTCTATTTCCACATATCTCCAAGGTACATAATCCTATGCTAAATCTAGGTAACGAGTCATAGATGTTGGATTACTGAGAGGGGGGGTGAATCAATAATAGATCAATTTAATCATTTTTAACCATATAATCCAAGTGTTATATAAATGAAGCATTATCATCCAATAACTACAGAGTAAATAAATAATGAACAATCATACACATACACAATACACCAGTGTTTTACGTGGAAACCCAAATCGGGAGAAAACTACATAATGTGTTTTCTTATATGTCTTAAAGAATTACATTCATTGGAAGCACCAACTTCCTTTGTTTTCTAGCTGCAACTGGAAGGAGGCTCCAACCCCCTAGTTTCTTAGGTTACAACCTGAGGGAAGCTCCAACTCCCCAATTCTCTGGCTACAACCAGAAGGAGGCTACAACCCTCTGTTTTCTCCGGCTACAACCACCTGTCCTTGCCCCGTCCAACTGCCCTGAAGTAGAAGTAGAATGATGGAATCACTGTCACACTATCACTGTGAGATATACCCCTGTAAACCTGTACCAATAAATCTGAACCATGCATCAACCATGCATCGACCTGTACCTCAACCTATAATCAACTTGTACCATAAACAAGTGCATCAACCATGCACCAACCTGTACCAAACAACCTGTAATCAACCTGTACCATAAACAAGTGCATCCAACTATGTACCAAGTATGTACCAATCATGTTTCAACTACTCATCAACTATGTCTCATCAATATGTACCAACATCATCAACTATACACCTCATGTATGTGCCAACTCATCAACTACTTGTCTCAACCATGTACTCAACATGTACCTCAACCAAAAGCCCTCATCAATTTCATCATCCAAATCTGTTTTGTAGCTCTATAATAGACCTGGTGTATATTATCACATTCTTGCAAACCTTCCTTAACTTTAACAACAAGATACTAGCATTTTCATCAAACTTTTCTTTAGTCTCACAAGACTAGTTTTGGATTAGTCAACAACCCTAACTTGAAATAATCATAACTTTGTACTTGTAATGTATAAATATCTAAAAATTATATACAATGTTCTTCAATCTTTTTTCTACAATTCCTCCAGGTGTCACTACTTGGAACCTCTCAGAAGAGGAGTTATAGAAAAAATGACACACCTTGCTGAATTCTGTCTTATTCTAGAGAGCGACCTTGTAGAGCGTTCCCCACATGGAATATTTGTTTAATTGATCTAAAAATGTTACACATAATACTAGATACTGTACCCTAACCAACACATTTCATCTTACTGAATTTGGATCTGTTATGAAGAAGTTATGACGTTGTTACCCGAAACACCTGTTTTTGACTAGTTTCGGGACTAGCCACAAACCCTATTTTCCACAGAGTGTAACTCAAAAAATAAAACGACCCACAAGCTGAGTTTTTTACCATAGATACTTGGATATGTTTCATCAATGGAATAGAAATTTCACAGTCTGAATAATTCTACAAAAAAAGTTATTGCAAAAATGGTGAGATGACCTGAGAAAAAAAACATACCTTAGAAAGCATCATCAAATGAATTTATCCTTCCTTGAATTCCGGCCTTCTTTTCTTCACTTTCCTTAGAATTTAGGCTTAGATATCCTTTGGTTACCTCAGAAACCTATATTTATTCAATATGCTCAAGTTTGATTAAAATGAGAGAGCCTTGCCTCTTATTTATACTCTCCAAGTGGCTTCCTTAAAAACATCTTCTAGGTCACTTGACCCACTTTCCTTATTTTAGGGTTAACCCACTTCTAATTTCTCCATTAAATTTATTATTAAAATATTTTATTTTTTATTCAATTTGAATTATAATACACTCATCACTTCACTTTATTATTTACCTTTTAAAA
>JASDQU010099860.1:275321-285509 GCA_032191745.1 Picea mariana
GATCCTTTCGTGACCTCGCCACTCGCGACTTGGAACGTCAAACTTTTGGACTCCCATCTCGCGAACCTCCGAGTTCACGAGTTCCCTGGATCTCTGCCACCTGTCCTCCTTGGATGGATGGCTTGGATCCTTTTGTAACCTCGCCACTCGCGACTTGAAACTTCCAACTTTTGGACTCCCATCTCGTGAACCTCCCAGTTCACGAGTTCCCTGGATCTCTGCCACCTGTCCTCCTTGGATGGATGGCTCAGATCCTTTCGTGACCTCGCCACTCGTGACTTGGAATGTCCAACTTTTGGACTCCCATATCACGAACCTCCAAGTTCACGAGTTCCCTGGATCTCTGCCACCTGTCCTCCTCGGATGGACGGCTTAGATACATTTTTCCCCCATTCACGAGGCTTAACCCTCGTCTATCTCCCTAAATATCTAACGACTGTCGGGATTCCTAGTCCAGATCTGACGAGTCAGATCGGTCCCGATGCCGTGCCTTTTTCTACTACTCTTTGGACGTGGAAAAATCAACGGTTCAGATGTTCTCATGGATCCTGGGGGTCTTCGATTTAGATTTCCTCACGATCCTCGAAGATAGAGGAAAAGGGTTAAGGCAATTAGCACCCTTGTTCATTCCTCGCTATTTCACGGTTCACGAAACCAAAGTGCATGAACACTTTGTCACCGAGATCCCCGATATCCCGATGTCGAATATCCTGATTCTCCATGGATTTATGACACCTGTCCTAAAGGGATGGACGGTCCAGATTGCTCCCGGGACTTCTCCTATAGAGGTTCCCGATTACATGTCATCGTGACTCCCGATTTCCCGAACGCCGATATCCCGATGCCTGTCGGGATGTCCACCTGGCGTGTGAAGGGTTAAACCTGGGCATCTCTTATCAGATCCAATGGCTGTCGGGTTCCTTCGGCTAAGATCTAACGACTCAGATCTGTCTCGCCTTATGTACTCTTCCACTACTTCGTGGACATGGAAAAATCAACGTCGAGATATTCTCCTGGACCGTGAGGATCTACGGTCCTAAACTCTCCACTACCCAAGGAGACACAGGGAAGCCCCATGGTAAGGCCTTTAACTCTCTACTTTGTCCTACTACTCAATCCGTCGTGGGGAAACCACAGATTTCCCCGACAAAATTTCATACATCGATCACCGTCTATCAAGGTTCAGGCTCTTAACACTTCTTCCTCTCCTTTCGATCTGACAGTCATGGATGACCACTGATCTCCCGATGGAGTCTCATCCATCGATTTGATATTCCCTCCTCAAGCTGCCATCTCGGGTTTCTAAAAGAAGCGTTTTTCCTCTTACAGAGTTCCAAGGTTTTTACGCCTTCCCATTTACTTGTTGGGTTCTTGAGGGGTTATTCAAGGAGAGTATCTCTATGGGGAGACTTACTCAGAGTACTTACTGAGGTCAAAAGGATATCGTTCAACCGAGGTCTAGACATGAAGTCTGATATAGACCAGTACATATGTAAATAACAATTCATGAGGACCTATGCCATATATAATCTCTTCCATACAATTTTACAACTTCTAATATTGTTCAAAACGTCCTACAAACATTCTTACAATGAATTCATTCACAGTTTCATAGGTTGTAAGCATAATCATCAGAGTAAGCATATATATATATATATATCCAGATGCTAGAGGCAAAACACTTATCAAAAAATAGTTTCAGAAGTGGGTGCAACTGTTGAGAGGGGTGCTCGTTTCCACCCAACCATAGGCTTAGCGACTCCCAACGGATTTACCACTAGCCACCCTCGAGCTGAGACCACGATGCTCTGAGACTACGTCTCTCTATCTGCCAGTTACCAGGAGTGAAGGTTGCAATCCTTCCTCTCTGCTATCACTCACTCTGCGTAATGCCAGAGTTCCCCTCGCATCTCCCTCCTAATCGCTTCTACCATATGCCTTATCCTCTCGCGAGGTTGCGTGTGGCACGATTACCCTCACGCCGATCAGGCCTGATGGCTCTACGGATGGGCGGTTCACCATCCCATCCCTCATCAAGCCATCCGCCTACTAGCCTGCGAGGCATTGAATTCCAGGGCCAACAAGTCGCTTTTGGTTCTCCAGGCCAGTGGAGTCCAAATACGGTATTTAATTTCTCGGTGGAAGTTAATGCTACCTTTTCAAGTTCCCTCCACCGCCATCATGGTCTCTTTTTCTGCACATCCCCTCCTCAGCAGTCCTGCAATAAATTCAAAATATTATTCACATTCAATGACCTCTTCCTGCAGGTCCATTTACATCACATATTCATATTTATGAGTTTGCCATAGTCCTTGGCTAGTCCAGTTATATTTACAAACTGGGGGAAACAGGGTGTTACAATTTTCTCTAGTGAATGACACACTAAAGAATATTGTAAATTTAGCAATGCCTTAGACCCAATAATCAGGGACATCTAGATTGAAACTTATTGTGATATCTGTGAAGCCTCAACCAATCATGCAACAATATATTGTCTGCACAATTTAAGAAATGTACGTCCCAAGTGGTTTCGTATATGCGAAGAAAATAATCATTCCACCCAAGAATTTTGGTTGAATGGTAAGAACAAAACAAATATACACTCAGTTTATCATACAAAAGCAGTCGACCGGAATGTTGACCAAGGGAACGACTATAGAGGTCGAGGTTGAGGTGGATACCAAGGTTGAGATAGAGGAGGACGAGGAAAATTTGGAAGAGGACGCGGTCAAGGATGATACTACTAATTTAACTGCTGGAAAGAAGACCATATTAGTACAGACTGTCTGATAAAAGACATAACTATTTTAAAGTTTTGTAATTTTTGTGGAGTGGGAGATCACTCCCTAGAATACTGTTCGATTATGCTGGAAAAAGTCACAACCAAGAGAAATGTAAACCCCTTACATACATTTTCGAAACAAGAAATGTTGAATTCAAAACTCTCCATGTGGTCACAAGATCAGGAGAAAGTAAAGATAATTACCATGAGGCACCAAATCGGCAAGGAAACAAAATTCCATATCCTGACTCCGACGAAGAAGAGAGGATAATGCGGGAAGCACTGAAAGAGCAACTATGTTCAACAATTACATTGAGGAATTTCTATAATTACTAAAAGAAAAGAAATCAGTAGGACGCCTTATCGACTTACTAAATATATTAAGAGAATATAAAGAAAATCAAAGACCAGTAAAACGTGTAAGGAAATTGTATCAAGATAGAACCACGAGCGATTTTGATCCTCAAGTCAACCTAGAATTCAATGGCCACATGATTAAACAAGTCATGGTCGACTTTGGATCACAAGTGAATATACTTCCTAAAGAAACACGGGTCTGACTTGGAAGACCCTTGCTACAACCGACAAGGAACTACTTAAAACTAACAAATCAAAGATTCATCGAACCATTCAACACTCTCAAAAGTGTCATCACTTATATAATGGGAACTTTGACAAGATTCAACTTTGAAGTCATAAACGTGGTTCAAGGCATTCCTACTTATCCTTCACTAGTCGGAAGACCCTAGGGTCAGAACATGAAAGACATGATATCTTTATAAAGAGATTGAATCAAGATAAAAGGAAGTGAAAGAAAAATTATAATCCCCTACACCCAAAAGAAAGAAAACCGTCGGTCGAGACATGGGACGAGGCCCAAGAAACACATCGACCATATCAAGTGATGCATGAACATAAAGACAACGTCGAATCTAATATTGAAGGAGAAATACTAGTTGGATCTCCATTGTCAATAGGCCAAAATTCAGTTACATAATTGTACATTTTGTAGATGGAGAATTATGAAGCCCAAGACAAATAATATTGTTCAATAGAGGAAATATCTATCAAACGATCCAGAACATGCTTTTCGATTCATGCAGTCCCTATCGTTGCTGAAAGAAGATTAAAAAAAACACCAACATTAATACCAACTAATTCATACACAAGAACTTCCTCGGTTTAATAAACAAAGTTCTTCGTCGTCACATGTCAACGAAGTCTTCAAATTAGTTGGGGAAGAAGGAAGAATACAAATTCTAGTCGAATCCTTCATTGCCTAAGAAACCCAATGGTGGGAGACCATGAAAACCGAATTCAAACATGGAATACCACCACATTTTATTTTGTGGAAAGATTCGGTGGGGAAAATATCTCTGCAAATATCGACATCCTAATCTTTAAACCTGGATTCAACCCAGTGATACACATACATAAGTGTGAGAAAGAACGGAAAAAAGCAGGATAACGAGACGAAAGAGTATGACCGCACATGTTTTTGAATACATTAGATGATATACCAACTCATAAGTGATATAAGAATGAATAAGCATTGAGTCACATTTTTTATTGAAATGAAATAAAAAATAACTTCCTAAAAGATTTCGAATTTAATCCTAAAGAGGCACTCCTACAAGAGGCAGCTATAGAAATAAAAAATTTGTTGGGAAAACCAAGCCCTGATAAAATTCAGAAAAAAGGAAAAACTAAAGTTGATCAGGGATCGACTTCGACTTGTAATTTAGTATCAACACACAACATAGATAATGTAATAGATCGACGAGTAGAAATGGAAAACACAAGTTTTCTAGGACAAATATTTTGATGGAAAAAGGGCCACCCAAGAGTATTAAATTTTGTAAAAAAAGGCTACTTCGTGACCAAGGAAGGAACATAGGAGCACAAACACACAGAAAAAATCAATTTCCCTTCAAGTTACAATCAATTCATAGAATGATAGCGTCAATTAGATGATTTGAAAGTGATCGACTGGATGGATGTGGAAATAAAGACCAAAGAATTCAACATCTCTATAGATGGGCAACCAAAAATGGCTAGAGTAGGAAACTATTGATCTGAGAAGCAAACCATGAAAATAGTCGATCTACTAAAAGAATATCAGGACATATTCGCATGCGACTATAAATATCTCAAATGATTAGTACAAGATATGGGAGAAATGAAGATTGAACTCCTTACCGGAGCTAAACCCATCAATAAACGACCATATAAATTGGTGCACAAATACAAACCCAATGTTCAAAAAGAAATATAAGCAACGTTAACTGCTAATATCATATACCCAATCGACAAGTTGGAATGGGAAATTTTGATGGTCGTGCAACCTAAGAAACAAAACCCAAAAAAGCTGAGAATCTGTGTCGACTTTTGAGGATTAAACAAACTCACAGTAACTGACCCATTCCCAACACCTTTTGCTGACGCAATTATCAATGAAATTGTGGGTCATGAATGTTACTTGTTCTCCAATGGATTCTATGGATGCAATCAAGTACCGATAGAAAAAGAATACCAAGAAAAAACCACATTTGTCTCTGAGTTTGGCTCTTTTGCATATAGAGTAATTCCCTTCGGTTTAAACAATTCCCCAACAGTGTTTTCCAGAATAGTGGTTAAGGAATTTCAACAGTATATATATAAAACAATGGCAATCTACTTTGATGACTGGACCATCTATAGCCTCCTAAAATATCATATACAATGGCTAAGAATGGTGTTGGAAAGATGCAGACAAATCCATTTATCCGTAAATATTAAAAAATGCACTTTGTCATGCCAGATGGTATATTGTTGGGCCATATCGTATGTGTTAACACATAGGATATACAGAGGTCAAGGTTTTCTCCCATTTTTCAAATTTTTGTTAGTCTACTCTAAGAAGGTCTCTTTTGGTCCTTGTTAGTCATGTGTTATGTCTTTCTTATAAGTAATTGGTTTAAAACTTGTGACCTGATCAGAGTACGGTTATAAAATCTTGATGTCATGATGGTGGTTGTCATCATTTATAAAGACAAAAAGTATTGTTCATGTTTGCATAATTTGAAGTTCACCATCAAGTATTTTTTCCAAAAAGGTTGTATAAAAGGTTTTAAGGATCCACTTAACCATCTAAGTGTCATGTCACCTGTCAAATCTGATTCACTGCAGACTCTCCTAGAAGTTCGCAACAATTCAAAATACCTCATGCACTAAATCGTACATGATTATGATTTTGGAAATGTAGCACTTGGGGGATTCTTGTTTTCAATGCCTTGTCATCATGAAAAATGTATGCTATTTCAATTTTCAAATATTTCACTGCAGACTGTTCCCCATTGCAAACTATCAGTCGTTGGAAACTGTCTAGATGCTGCAAACTGGTTAAGCACTCCAAAACCCCTTTTTTACACATGATTTGAAACCCTATGCATGTTGACTTGAGTAACCTCTCATGTAACCTTTCCTTCACTCATGGTTTAGATGTCATCTTTCCACTCAAAATATAAACTCACATTTTATCTCTAAAACTGAAAATTCTTTTGCTACAAACCCATTTACTACAAACCAAATAAGCATTGAGAACTCTCTATTTTTCCAGTTGCTTAGAAATATTGTTATTTGAGTATGCATTCATCCCTGTCATCATCATTTCATCCAACCTTCCAAATTCAACTTACATTTTTGTCTATGCAAAATCGTTCTAGTGTAAACCCTAGTTGCAACAAAACCCTAGATTCACTAGATTTCAGCACACAATATGTTGGAAACAGTTATCAGAGAGGTTTGTACTCTTATTTGACTTGCCATGGAATAAGATGCATCTGAAGCACTAGCTCAACAAATAAACAAAGCCAAATCTCTTAAAGATCCTATAGAAATTATTGAACTAAATTCTCCTTCTAAAGGGAAAAATCCCACTTTCAAAGGGCTCAGAAAGAAAATAAAAGAGACAAAGGCTAGGAATAAAAGACTAAAAAAGGAAAATCTACAAGATATAATTAAACTGAAGGAAAGCATAGATATGTGTGAAGAAGCCATTGCAAAGGAAAAATAGTTGGTGAAGATATCACTACCCCTACATAGACAGGTAAAAAATGTGTATAGAAAGAAGAGATCTTTTCAAGATGTGAATAAAAAACAAATTATCATCTATAGGAAAGTTCGCAATGAATTTTGCATAAGCGTTGTGAACCTGCTGAAATTGAAGCAGTTTGCAACAAATTAGTATGTTGCAAACTTGTATTTGCATCATATATTTTAAAATATGAACTGGGTTTTGCTAAAAAAAACTTTGGAGAAGAATCATAATGTCATTGACTTTTTGACAAAAACTCATCCCAACCCAGTTCGTCGTTTGGGAGAAACGTCGAAAACATCACCTATAGGAAAGTTCGCAATGAATCCTGTAGATGCGCTGTGAAATCTAACAGTCTGATAAATCCGAGTTATGGGAGAGTTTCCAACTGTGAGAGGAGGTTCGAATGGTTCCCTAGGAGGTAGTTAGACATCAAGGGACACTTGTACCTGAAATCCAGGTCCACTAGATCTCCAAACATGAGTTGGTTGTAGTTTCATTTATCATCACCAACAACTTCCTAGAATCTAGCAGTTTGTTAATTTTCTATTTGTTTTTCTATTGTCACATCTCTCCAAGTCATAGAATCCTATGCTAGAGATAGATGACGAGTCATAGAGGAGTTCTTAATGTAATTTTCTATTTAAAGAGTGATATGAATCGAATAGAGGGTTGGAATGGTTGGATGTGAAGCTTTATCTTTTGGTTGGAGACTGTAAAAAGTTCCCACACTATGTATGTACAGACTTAAGACTCTTGAGTAATTGAAGATCAACTCCTTTTATACTCTTTCATGCTATTATTCTTGTCTTGCTTTAGTATTATCTACCGATGAAGGATTTATCTTTAGCACTTGTGTTCATGATATGCGGTGACTGATTTATTGTAATTTTGTTAATGCAAGTATTGTCAAAGTATATTTACTTGTTAACTAGGAGGTTCCTTGTTAGTAAGAATTCCACTGTATGTGTGCCATAATTCCTAATGTAACTTGGTTCATATATTTCATTCTTCTCCTTCATTCTTCCATCTTTTCACTAATATTTAAAAACTGATCTAAGATTGTTCAAGCCTTGCTTGTTGGAGTATGCTATGTGGAGATTTTGTGTTGATATCTTAAATTGAGTTTCTCATCCATTCATGACACTTGAGATTACAAAACCTTATTTTTTTATAAACCTACAAAATTTTTGATTGGTATTAGGATTACAACTACAATAGTCGAGATGTGACTTCTAATGTTAACATTTTTGGCCTCGTTGTCGGGGAACAAAGACACAAAGATATCTTCCTTGGGTTGTACGAAAAAGACTATGAGCAACACTTGATGGTGAACAAGCATTGGTGACAAAATAGACTGCAATTTTTCATCGTAGCGACTCCACACACTTGAATAACTTGTTGGTGATTCAAATCAGTCACAAGACTCCACTGAAGAATGTGCTCAGACAAAAAAAAGATGAAAGGAAGAAACATCAAGTCCAGGTATCAAGTCATGAGTTTCTTTCAGGAACTTTTTTTTTATTTTTCATCATCTCTTTCTTGTATTTTCCTTCACATATTAGAAGAATCACCATTTTCTTTGTCTATTCGGATGACCATCAACCCATTGTTGTATATCCCTCCTTGAAAGAAGAATATTTATCCTCTTCTTGCATCATTGATTTTGATCATTTTCCTTTGTCCAAACCATGTGAGAATGATGTTTGTATCCAAATATCTCCTGAAATTGATCAGCCCTATAGACATGTGGATTATAAAGTTGATTTACCTCCTATAAACTTTGTTATATCTTTCAATCAACTTGTTGTACCTCGTGCTCAGCCCACTAATGTTCAGTCTAGAATTAGAGAGAAAAATTTCAAACCCTTAAAGTTTCATCTACTCTCGATCCTTACCGTCCCAAGTTTTTAGAATATCTGTCTCTTTTTATTGGGGAAGATCACATCACAGTCGAGAAGCATTTGAGAGATTTTCAAAATTTCATTGACAATTTGGAAATCATGCATGAGGATGTTGTCATGAGGTTATTTTCCAAATCCTTGGTTGGGGATGCTTCTTTGTGGTTTAAAAATATGTAGGTTGGTTCTATTGGTTCGTGGGTTGAGTTATATAGTGCATTTTCAAGATATTGGGGAAAGAACAAATCCTTTGATCAATACTTAACTGAGTTTTGTGCTTTGAGGAGAAAGAAGGATGAAGTTCTTGCTACATTCAAGAGGAGGTTTTACAATTTTATTTGCAGTATGCCTATTGAAATCCAAACCTCTGAAGTTGCTGCCATGGTACAGTATATAGTGGCACAACATCCTGATCTATTTATTTTCCTCAGAGAAAGAAAATCACCATCCTTGCAACAGATGTTTGTTGATGCAGATGAATTTGACAACAACCTTTGGTCTTTTGAACAACTCTCTAGTCAGATCTTAGATGATGTTTTGGATGTCGAAGAATCAAAGGAAGGATATGGAAAACAAGAATCTAATCCAATCTTGCAATTGCTTCAGCATGCTTGTGCATCATTTTCAGATCTTAATTCTTTTTCAAATATTTAAATTATTAAATCAAAATTTTGTATTGTTGAGGATGCAAATGTACATGCTCATAACTCATACCGACAAGATGAATTTACATATATAGTTGAATATTATCCTAGTTATGAGCAAAGGGATGATTTTGTGTATGAATATTATCATGAAGATCATTTTGTAGAAGATAATTATGAGTTGGTCAAGAAACAAACTTCCATTTCAAAGTGTTTGATTGTTGATATTGGGGATCGACAAATCTTTTTTGTTCATGATAATATGCAAGATTATATATTCTTAAATTATGGTTAAAATCTTTCACTCCAGGAAGAAATCCAACAAGAAACTAAAAGGGAGTAGATTTTTGTATTAGCATCTGCAAATAAGTTTTTTTCCCAAGCAGATAATCAACAATCAGAAAAATCTTTTGTTGTTCATGATTATTTTGAAGCATTTGATATTTATGGAATGTTTCAAGGACGTCGAGAGGATTGTAGTCTTGTCAACAAAGAATAAAATATGAAGGAGCTTCCTAGTCTTCTTATTCAACCAAATTTATGTTCTGTTATTCATGATCCCATAGCCATATACATGGAATGTTTCTGTTCAAAAGTTTCCAGTGCTGGAGCTTTCACCATGCAAGTAAGTTGCAACCGTAAGTATCAACTTCTCATTGAATTTCTGATGCATTTGTTGTGGGTTTTATCAAATATCTTCCTGCAAATATTTTCTTCAGTGAAATGTTTTTATGGATTCATTGGAAGTTTCATTACACTTGATGAAGCAGAGTTTAGATGATTAGA
>JASDQU010099860.1:326796-343144 GCA_032191745.1 Picea mariana
TGTAGGAAGTCAATACTTATTAAATTTACAAATAATCACATATTTTTCATAAATAGATTTAGATGAGCAACCATCTCCATGAACGATGCCTCTTTAGTTTGCTCCACTATATAGGCTCTAGAAATAGGAGAAGGATTCAAAGTATTTGGAATAGTAGAATTGTTTTTAACGCGTTTCTAAATGACAAATGATTTTTAGTTAAAATCATCCTAGTTCCCATCACTCCTCCCCTCAATTACAACACCTAAACAAGGGTTGAAAAGGGACTCCAAGTGCTCAAGTTATTCCCCCCCCCCAAAAAAAAAAACAAATGCCAATTTTTGCTTAATATCCACCACATAATCGTTAAAATTCACCCACAATATTAAAGACTTCTTGGAAAGAGTCTTTATCATTATTTGAATTTTTATATATAATTTAATAAATTCCAAAAATCATATACTCTAGAAGAATTTTGTAATTTATAATTTTAAAATTAAAAGTAATACACCATATCATATCTTCCTCCCATTAATAATATGTCTATGACTAGGTACCTAATATATAGGCACAAGACAATCAATATCGAAGATGAGGTTTCCTAAGATTTGTTGGCATAGGGGTAGACTCAGGGTTCAATGCTTCAACAACACACCAACAAAACCCTAACTACTGGCCCTTTCAGCAACACCTGGGAAGCAGATGAAGTCTCACCCGAGGTAGAGGCAGGGGGGTTGCATGAACCAGGTGTCTACAGCCCAGCTGGGACACATATATGTGATTACAACACTCAGCAAGGCACTTAGAAAACAATAAGTATTAGTTCATGAGTCTCATTCACATCGCAGATTAACCCTTATTACAGATCAACGCGGTAACAATCAAGATCAAGCACTTACAATCACTTAGCACATAGCATTAGCTTAGATCTAGCATTTATTCATCTTTAATACCATTAAGCACTAAGCAACAACATCAGATGCATTCATCATACATTATAACATTAGCACTCAGAAGATAAACAACATAATCCACATCGCATAAAGCACATCACGACACAGGATATACATGGTTCACCCCAGAGTGGGGCTACGCCCACCAACGACTTATTCTTCTTTATTAGTCTTCAATCTTCTTACATTCATCTGCTCTTGTGCACAAAGCCAAAGATCCAAACTCCACAAAGGACATGAGATCTGCGCGCAGCACGCCAGATCCTCCTTCTCAAAATCAGGTCAAGGCACTGAGCCAACTCCTTAGTAGTAGAAAGCATTACTTTACACAGTTCGTCTACACAAAGCCACTTACAACCTCTTGCACTAAGCCAACATTAACACTTACAACATATGGTGCACATAGCCAATTACCATCACCACCTCTTACATCTCTTAGCTACTTATTTATACATTTACAAAAAGGCCTAATCATGGGTAAACCCGTGGGTTGACATTCCATAACCCGTTACATAAACTCTAGTAAACCCTTTGCTGGGTCCACAAGCCCGCAAAATGAATGAGATCCCGCGATCTTAGCTCCGCTTGGGCACTCCATCTTTGACCAGCCTATCAAAGTCCCAAAAGTGGTCAAACACGACCAATGTTCTCTCAAAACTTGGTCAAGGGCCAACATGCCCCCAACACTCACCCGTGACTCGTCCCGAATCAGTCAGATTTGGGCAATGCTCCTTCAAAGGCCTTGAGCTTAGCTCGAGTTGCCTCGACTTGTTGCTTTGCCAAAGCCTCCTACTCGATGAAGTCTTGAATCAGTTGCTCTGTAATAGGCCCTTTCAGGCATTGTTCCATTGTTGTAACCATCTGGTCCAGCTGCGATCCTTGTCCTTCAATCTCTTCAAAAAGCGTATAGGCTTCGTCCTACACCAGATGTAGTCTCTGTGTAACTTCCATGACTCTGCTCTGGATGGCAGTAATCTATTGTTGGAATGCGTGCTACTCCTGTGATCTCTTCATTCACTCGACTGCAGTGAGTAGCTTCATCTGTGCTTGCACAATGGATGCCTGCTGCTGCGCCTCCTGGAGTTGTGCTTCCAGTTTCCTCAGCTTTGGATCTTGTGTGAGGCGTTCATAGGTCTGCACACTTCGATCACTCAACTTCTTACATTCTAATGCAAGGATATTGATCCTTCCAACTGCACTCTTGGCAGCTTCCTCCCTTTGGTCGTGCACTTCCTGCAGAGTGCTAGGTACTAGTTGAAGCTCCAACTCCATTATCCATGCTTGAAGCTGTTGAATGGCCTCATCGAGCTTCGTCACTTGGACCTCAACTGCTTCGTGTTCCTTCTGTGTCAAGTCCGGTATAGAGAAAAGTGCTTTAGTCACCACTTCTTTGACTACAGTCTGCTCTGCGAGCATCTGGTCTTTTTCTTTCTGTATCTTTGCACTGTGCTCCTCAAACATCACCCGAATTTCATCTTTCTCCTTCTACGCAACTCGAAGTTTCTCTAAGACCTCCTCCTTTTCTTTATTCAAGGATTCTGCAACCTGCTCCTTTTATTCTTGGACTTGCTAAAGTTGAGCCTCTGTTGCATCTAATAATTGGGTGGGCTCATCCCCCAATTCTGCAATTTTCGACGAAGAAGGCGTAGTAGGTACTGCGCATCTCGAATGGATGGCTTGTTGTATCTCCTTCAACTCCTTCTCTATTATTTCATACAATGTTTCCTTCTTTGCTCCATAACACTGCAAGATATCTTTTGAAACATCCTCCATGACTGCGATGATTAGATTGACGTCGTCCTTTGTGAGCGTGCACTTCATCTTGGGATCATTGGTGCACGTCTTCTTTCTGGCTGAGGGTTTCTACGGAGAAAACTTCTGCTTCTTTGATGTTTCGGCCTCGGTAAGGGGATCCTTTGGTGGTGTAACTTCACTTTTTCCTTGATTTTATCCTTCTTCTCCTCCTCTTTCTTGATTTAATTCATGTCTTCCTCCTTTTGTAGGCGAGTCAGGCCCACTTTCCTCCGATGCACTATCCTCCTCATCAGTCTCTATGTTATGCACTTCCTCCTTTTTCTTATTTTTCTTTGTGCTGCTCTGCCCGACATGCTTGACCCGGGTGATCAAAGGGCTTCTAATGATGTCGGGTTCAGAGAGTTCTGCATCGTCAACTGGTACAAGGAACTTTGCCGACCATTCTTTGGTGACATCCTCCATATCCTAGTCAGTCGGTTTATAATGGGACTGCAACTCTTCCTTGCTTTCATCCCTACACATAGTGATATAAATAAAGTGCTGATCTGAGTGGAACTTAATTAGCGGTCTGTACTGGTGCAATGTGTTCGGTGTCATGCATGGGAATGCCTCAATAGCACGCTTTAGTTGCTGGTAGTAGGCATGAAACACAACGTTCGACTACCACTTCTTCGACATGTCATTCGTATACCACAAGGTGGAGAACCTCGCGGCCAATGACTATGATGGCTCAACTTCTGGAAACATCTCTCCTTCTGACATCTGCCAAGCGACAAATGCGATCAATACCAATAACCAACTGAAATGGAATTCATACCCCTGATCCTGCACTTCGCGACAATATTTCTCGAGCTCGTTGATGAGGTAACTCACCCAGTTCATTTGCATCCCCTCCAAGCACTTTCCTCTGAGGTCTACTACAAATATTGGACTTGCGTGGGATGATTCTTTCTGACAAGCTTGCCAACTATAAGTTGACAAGCTAGGCGCACTACACCATCCTGGATGGAGGCTACCTTGTAGCCTCACTTTCCCTTTTCTACATCAACATAATCCTCCTTTATGTGCTATGCCAGGAAGCGATCTGAAGTCTTCCCTGGGTAGAAATGCCGAGGTTCTGGTCCTTGCATGCTCAGTCCTGTAATCAAGTGGATCAACGATGGATCGACAGTAATGCGCCTATCGAGCCTGTAAGCGTTAACCTCTTGATGTCAACCGAAGTGAGGGATCTTCCTTACATTCAGGATCGTGGACTGTGCAATCTCCTTAATCCACGATTGAGAGACTATGCACGGATTCTTCCCAGTTGTTTTTATCAAATACCTATGTGGCACGAGCATGGCGTAGTTCTTTCTGTTGTCGAGGTTAAAGTAGTTGTTCTTCAGAGTTGGGATCTGTCCTAACTGGGGTCCAACTATGCGTTTCCCCTTTGGGATGTATGTAGTGATCAACATGTACTCAAAGTCACGTGGGATATTGTCGCGGTTAACCACGCCATCTAAAGGCGGTATGTAATTTGGCAAGACCGATGAGATCTGCTTCACGTTAGCTAGATCATCACTGGGATTTCTTCGCTTCTCAGTAGCATGGCTAGAACGACATCTAGTCGAGGGGGATGCTTGCAATCCCTAGTCGACGACACCTGTATTCCTACAGACATAACTCTCTCAGCCATGAGCTCCACAAGAATATCCTTCATAGACTTCTCTAACGCGCTAGGTTTGCTCAACATTTACACTTGTAACCAAATAGATCAGGTAGGCGAATGGAAAAGCGAGGTAATCAAATAGATGGCGAGGTCTAGAAAGCACAATGAGATACAATGGATTCTTTATTATCTTGGATATTCATGGGTGGAAAAAAGTGGTCCCGGTGCAACGGACGATGGATTAAATAAGCATCGTAGTAGATTCCTCCAATGGGCAGGAATGAGTCCATCAATGCAAATCCGTCCATTATGGCGCAGTATCAATGGTCCATTTTCTCATAACTGCATTTTATAGCCGTTCTGGGGTGTCATTCTAACGGTCGGGGTGCCTCCAACGGTCATATTGCTTCGCCGTGGCGAAGTCCCATTTTGCGTGGTTCTGATGTTCTAGCGAGGTTTAGGGCCTGCAAGCCTACCTCCTATGAAGTCTTCTCTGGAACTTCTTGTAGCTTTTCTAATTTGGTTTTCTTCTTACTGAGATTTCTTGCCTTCTTTCCTATGATCTGAGCTTGTCTAACAATTTCTGGAATTCTCTTCCCATTTTTATTCTTATTCTCTCATGTTGAAAGAACTTCGCACTACTGATGCGCTCTTACAAATTCTGAGGTTAATTTCCCTTCTCTTACTATTTCTGGGGTGGCTACACTTCTTTCTTGCATGGACAAGTTCTTTAAGCCTTCATGTGTTCTTTCAAATTCGACAACTAATTCGCTGGTCCTCTGTTGCTTCGACTTATCCTCTTGTTCTTCTATTAGTCGCTCTATTTTTCTGGTTATGAAGTCCTTTAGTTCTTGCTTTTTCTGTTCTGTAGCTTCATCCTCTGCTTTCCTTCTGATCTGATCCTTCTCAATCCAAGTCTTTCCTAATAAAAGTGGAAAAGGGGCGTTGTTCTCAACAAACCTAATAACTTCAAAGTCCTCTCATGTTGATGTTTCATGAGAAATCATAGGTATATTAGTAACTCTTCCACATAGGGTTACCATCTTTCCTTTAAACAAGCCTATCCTTCCCAATGAAGGTACCATAGCAGGATTTCCAAAAATTTCTCAAGTGCTTTCTAGCATAATATTCACGTGTGTTTCTTCATCCAATATGCAATCTATGTCGAAGTCTTCTATTCTTGTAACTATGCGCTGTTTTTCTTTCAAGATTTCTGGTAAATTGATGTCTCTGTGATCATCCATTACTTCTTTTAACTGTACTAACAGAGTCTGAGCTTTCTATGATTCATTTTCTTTCTGATTCTCTATCATATCCTTAGTCTCTTGACCTTCTTTATAGTTTTCTTGTCTCATGTTCATATTTTCAGCTTTAGCAATCATCCTTGGGAAATCCTCAACCTCGTGACCAATAACTTTACAACAAAGACAAATAGGACCTATACCAGGGCATTCCTTAACAATATGTCCCAGTCTTCTGCAATTATAACACAATGTCAATCCTCTCTTTCTTTTAAACAAGCCCCAACCTTTCATGTACTGTGCACTGGGATTAGAGTGCTGGACCTGCAATCTGCAAAAAATATTTCTAGGTTCCTGCATCCAATTATTAGTCCAAAAATTCTTTCTATGCATAGAAATAACATATCTATCTCTATTTCTATCAGATTTATTCAGATCAACTCTTTCTTCTAACTGTGCCCTACCATTCAAACTAGGAAAAAATCTATCAAACACACCTAGATTCATGCTTTCGAAGAAAAAATTTCTACTTATCTTATGCTTACCAGAGAACAAAGCTTTAAGATCTTACTTCTTTTCTTTAGATCCAGATTATTTCTTAGCACAGAGCTTTTCAAGTCAATTAGAATACTGTGCACTACAACAACAGATCTACGCATAGATCTTTCTCTTTTCTTCAGTTCCCAGTAATCACAGTTTCAGGTCCCAACAACAGAACCATTTGTTGGCACAAGGGTAGACCCAGGGTTCAACGCTTCAACAACACACCAAGAAAACCCTAACTACTGGCCCTTTCGACAACACCTGCGAAGCAGATGAAGTCTCACTCGAGGTAGAGGCAGGGGGGGTTGCAGGACTTAGGTGTCTACAACCAAGATGGGACACAGATATGTGATTACAACACTCAACAGGGCACTTAGACAACAATAAGTATTAGTTCATGAGTCTCATTCACATCGCAGATTAACCCTTAATACATATCAACGTGGTAACAATCAAGATCAAGCACTTACAATCACTTAGCACATAACAATAGCTTAGATATAGAATTTATTCATCTTTAATACCATTAAGCACTAAGCAACAACATCAGATGCATTCATCATACATTATAACATTAGCACTAAGAACATAAACAATATAATCCACATCGCACAAAACACATCATGACATAGGATATACGTGGTTCACCCCAGAGTGGGACTACGTCCACCAACGACTTCTTCTTCTTTATTAGTCTTCAATCTTCTTACATTCATCTGCTCCTGTGCACAAAAACACAAAGCTGAACTCCGTAGAGGATAGGAGATCTGCGCGCAGTGCTCCAGATCCTCCTTCCCAAAATCAGGTCAAGGCACAGAGCCAACTTCTTAGTAGCATAGATCCTTACTTTACACAGTCTGTCTACACAAAGCCACTTACAACCTCTTGCACTAAGACAACATTAACACTTACAACATATGGTGCACATAGCCAACTATCATCACCACCTCTTACATCGCTTAACTACTTATTTATACATTTACAAAAAGGCCTAATCATGGGTAAACCCATGGGCCAACATCCCATAACCCGTTACATAAACCCTAGTAAACTCTTTACTGGGTCCACAAGCCCGCAAAATGAGTGATATCTTGTGATCTTAGCTCTTCCTGGGCGCTCCATCTTTGACCAGCCTGTCGAAGTCCCAAAAATGGTCAAACACGACCAATGTTCTCTCAAAACTTGGTCAAGGGCCAACAAGATTCTTTTAAACTCTAGTCAAAGCCACCTTCCTAAAAGAGTTGGCATAAAATGTCAAGTCTTGTCTAAATCATTTGGAATAAAGGAGGAGGAGGTCACTCATATATTGATAACATTAAAAATACTATCTCATATAAATTTAAGAATAAGAATTAAAGGATAAGACAAAATTAAGAGATTATAAAGAGACTATTAACCATAATCTGGAAAATCAAAAGTATGTTTTTGTGATAACTAGGATAAAGAAAAAAATTAATATTGCTAAAATAAGAACAAACTCTATTGAGACTCCTACATAATCAAACAAGGTGTTGAATAGTTCCTAAAATACATTGGGATAAAAGAATTTGTCGTCTTTATGATATTAAGAATGTGGAGGATGAAAAACACAAGTTCTCTTAAAATTTACTGAGTAGGTCCACATTAAATCTCTATTTTAAAATGCTATTAGAGATATAAGACTTACTATGTAATAAAGTCACTTTATGACTTTAAATATATTAATGTTCATTTTTTGTGTAAATCAATCTATCCCACATTCATAAGTGGAAATGATTTGTTTAACGAACATTGACATATAAGAAGGTAAACTCATTTGTAATAGATACATCAATTATTCATTGATGATATCATATGGTGTTATTGTGAGTATATTTCTTTGAGCTTAATTATGCGACTCAACCCTATCTAGGGTTTCCTTATTTAGTGATCTAGCTCATTTTGTAATATGGTATAAGTGCAAGAAGTTGTACCAAGGGTTTCAGGCCTTTGAAATACAAGGTTTCCACTCTCACGACTTCAATAGTTTGATGAAGTGCCACTATTCGAGGAGCCAACAAGGGTTTTATTGCAGTTCAAAAGTCGATCTCTCTCAGATTTGCAGTATTTACATATCTGGTTTGTGTAACCTTTCTTTGCATCTGTCGGTAATTTTTTTAGCAGTGAAAAATATCAGATCTGATCAGTCATGGAGATGTCGCTAAAAAAATACTCGAGTTTCAATTTCTATACATGGAAAGTGAATATCCAGATGCAATTAATGAATAAAAAAATTTGGGAAATTGTCAAAGGAATCAAGGCAACACCTACAAATATGAACAAGTTGATAGCATGATAGAGTAACAATGATAAGGAAAAAACCATTATTGGCCTTGCCCTCTCATATTTAGAGCTACATCACGTAGATATAGACAAATCATCCAAGGAGATATGTGAAAATATCAACAAGTTATTTGGGGCATAAGTAGTGAATACAAAATTTTCCTTGAAATTATAGTTATTCATCTTTAAGATGCTAGTAGAAGCCACCATGTCAAGTCATGTCAACAATCTAAGATCTATTATCAGACAACTTGAAAAAGTCAAGGAAACAATTGATAGGGAGGATGCCAAGGCTATTCTCCTAAACAGTTTGTTTCATAAATACAATAGTGTTATATTTACCCTAAGTCAACTACCTTCACAAAGTTTGGATGAAATTATTGCAACATTGCTAGTAGAAGAAAAGAGAACCACTAAAGGTGATAGAAAATCGGAAATTGCATTCTATGCAACAAACAACAGAATATATCAACAAAAGACAAAGAGAAAATGTAATTCCACTATTGTAAGAAGTTGGGTCATATCTTATTAGTTATATATACACACCAAGGGTCAGCATTGCATATATGTAAACAAGGGAAATAATTGCGAAGCAACTAGTCCTTAACTCGTTGGAAAATCCGAGAATTTGATAAATTAGGTAGGTATTGAGATTGCTAGCTCCTACCAAAGGCTTATGTTCAATGTGGTTTATAGCTTGTGAAGTGCTAGATGAAAAATGTTGTTTATTTGTATTTATTTAAAGCATAGAGACCGTAATAGACGTTGAATTATATATATATTTATCACAATACCTAAGCTCTATAAGCATGTTGTACAAGATGTTTTAGTAATGCAGTATACTTCAACAACTTATCACATAAAACGTTCTACAATTTAGCACATATGATAATTTTCAAAATGTTTTTTTATGAAAGAAAATTGTGGTGCTTCCATGCAATATGGTGGATGATATAAAGTGTTACATCCTCTTGCTTGTTCTTATTATAACAAGATTTACCTCACCCCATGAAATATTGCACAAAAGGCCTTTTTCCATTTCCCTATGTAGACTTGTCATCCATTTTTGCAAATCCCTGAGCTAAAAATACAATTTTTCCACATATACACACCTTACCTACTATACAACATGCGTATACGCAGGTTGCACCACTACAACCCATGTGCATTGGGAAATGTGCCCAAAAATGAAAAATGGTGTCGGGTTTCCATGTCATGACATGACATCAATGATCCTTGGCCTTCCATATACTAGAAACATTTCGACTCGGCCCTTCAGTTCCCCTTGAAGGCTATAAATGGGCCAAATCTGAGCTATGTAAAGGAGGAGAAAGAATTCAACTTTGAGAGCAAAGTTACTCTAAAGGAATTATTCACTTCATATTGAGTCTGCATCCCTTTATCCTTTAAGTCTGAACACATTGTTCAACCCCCAAGCTCTTCCCTTATTGAGTGAGAATTACATTGTCTCTCTTATATGAGCTTGCCTTTGGTGAAGGATTGAAGTGGTGGAGGCCCAACTGGAAGGAACTTGGTTTCTCGGTTCCAAACTGTGCCGACACAGAAGTCTGTAACTTATTCACTTCTATTGATTATATCTTAATAAAAATACTCTTTTCTCATCTAATTAATATCTTGCAAATATTTGAATTATTATTCCATGGGTGTATTTGTTATGAATATTAATGGATTATGCTATTGAATGTGATAACATCATATATTATCACCATATGCTTGCGTTTCTTGGTTGTTGAGGACTAGTTGCAGGTATATTGCTTTGGGTCAGGTGCTCAACGATGGACTTCATCGAACGTCTGGACGAGGTAGGATTTTTATCTTTTCTTGCTAGCACATTTGTTTATATAGCATACTTGAGAATAGAGTTGATTTCTATAGTCATTTCCGTCTGTTGTGGTTTTCCCCTAGCCATAGAGATATTTTTCTTGTAATAGAATTGGCGACCATACTGGGGAAATTATCTTATTCTTGGGGTTTAGAGTGTTTTTCTCCTTAGATTTCTCTCATTCATATTGTTTTTCTTGTCGTACGATTGCTTGGTAGCCTCTGTTCACTCTGGGTCTGAGTCTTTCAACCTTCTCCTTAGCCTAGCTGTGTTTTTGACACATATACGTGGGTTTGTGCTCGGCAGTCATGTACATATGCATGTTGTCCTTCTGCAAGCTACGTACATACATGTTTTTCCCTTGAACAATCACGTACATCAACCTTTGTTACTTATTTACTGGGTTTGGTGGTTGTTGGGTAGGTTTTGATGATTGTTGAGTCTTCTTGGGTCTCTGTAGTGACTGTTAAGTGTCTATGGGATGACTGGAAAGCTGTCTTTGATTGAATTTTTGGGCGGTGTCTTTCTCATCATCTTTTCATTTTGATTGTCCTTGTACATTGGGTTGGGTGTTTTACTCCTTGATATCCTACTTTGGTTGTCTCTGTCTATACACAATAGTGTCTTTATATCAAGTTGTTGTTCAGTCCATGCATTTTCATTTTCCTTATATTGAAAATACAAAAATATTAGGCATTTTACATTGATTGGCATTTTGATTTTTTGAGTCTTTGTCATTTATCTTAGTGCATGTAAAGAAATATTGCATTTTTATTTAGAATTGCATAATTGAATTTAAAATTGCATTTTTAGGAAGCATATCATTTATTAAAAATTGAAGTTAGGACTTTGCATTGTTTTCATATTCATTTACTTTACTTGCTGAGTCATAACATCACTAGTTTCATGACCACACCTTTTGAGTAAGCATGGACATTAAAATTAACGCTATAATTTAAAATTTATTAGCAATGATTTTATTTTCTAGGGTGCACAAACTAGCTTAGGATTTAGTGCCTTGGAATAGGATTTTGTCAGCAAACTTCTCCAAGGCTATTAAATCAACATGTGTGTCTGAATAAGGGAGTGGAGAAATCTATTGTATAATCGGTAAGATCATGAGGCTCCACTTACACTGGAGTTAATCACGAGGTCATGTGAGGTTGGTTGAAGGGATATCCCCTCGATACCTTCTTAGCGTCAGAGATATTTATGGGGATCTATTCGTATCTGTGGATCTTTCTAGTGCCCTTACCTCCGTGAGAGGCAACGCTTTCAAGGTTTCAAGCTTTGCTACCGTGCCCATACGGTGGACCTAGCTTATGACTTCTTTCTTGTGCATCAGTTATACCATGGTTGCTTAGTTTCTTGACTTAGGTGCCACATAAGTTACTTGCAGGGGTTATTCTGCGGGTACCCTAGATCAGATAAGGGTCGGACAACACACAACCTTAATGGAGGATTACCTCTCCGGGGGGATCTGACCAACTGTTTGTTAAGCCCACGAGGGCCCTTATAATTGATTTTGTTACCTTCGATCTTTGGCAGGGAGTCTCAGGCCCCTCTTGGGAGAGGCATACCTACTTTAGGGAGGGAGGCTCCTTTCAACCACTTTATCATGTTTGTGTGCATATTGTTCGTTTGATTATTTTTGGTGTGCTCTTTGATTATTAGTTGACCTTAGGATTTCATACCGAGTTCTCATTGTCATGGATAGTGGAGTTCCCATGACTCCCTCCTTACCGCTACCCCCCCCATGGTGTTCAGTCATTTCATGGGGATGAATTCATTTGCTTTTAATAATGGTATGCAGAATTATGACACTTAGTCTATGCCTTGGGTCTCTAATAATTTTCCTGTTGATATGCCAAATGTGCCTTCACTCTTTCCATCCTCTCCCTGGCCCACTTATATGAATCCTAGCATTGGATCCAAGGGTACCATGGCCCCACCATCTACATATTCATTTGATAGGAGTCATGCCCCTCAACCAACTTTCACTATGGGAGGTTGGAACCTCCCCTCTTACGGATCCAGTCATAGCTATGTTGTTTCAGGAGCCGGTACTCAAATGGGTGGTTATTATACTTATTACACTCCATCCATGTATCATTCATCCACCATTCCAGTTCCCACAAACACTTTTCCCATGGAGGGTTCGCATATATCCCCAATTATTTCATACGGGGGGAATTAGTTTTACAGTTCGTCTACCCCCTTCACGGAACCCCTTCACATGGGGGAAAAATATATCCTCACTTGAATAATCCTTATCATACTTTTGTCTCTTCGCAAACTTCAGTGATGATGCCCGTACAAACCTCTATGGATCAATTAGGCATAGGATACTACCTTTCCGGACAGGGATAGGGTGTAAACCAGGACCCTTTCTAGCCTGCAATGTTTCAAAACCAATATTTCCCGGGACCTTGGTATCAAATGCCACAAAACACCACCACCGCTAGTCCAGTCACCGCCGGTCATACTGGAGTTCCATCACCAACCACTGCTGGTCATGTTGGAGATTGGTCGATGACCTCTGCAATTCATGTTGAATACCTGCAACCAACCACTGATAGTAATGCTGGGGCCATCACTCTAGTCGCCACGAGTCATATCAATGTCACATCTCCAACCTTTGTACATCATGTGCGAGATGACTCTCTCACCTCTACCAATCATGCTGAGAGCATGTCACCAACCATTGTAAATGACGCTAAGGGAATTCATATGATTGAGAAGCCCAGACGTCTCAGACATAATCCCAAATTCCTTTGTAGGACTTGCAAAGGAAATCACCTTACTCGTTTGTGTCCTGCTACTATTGGGATACCAGAAGCATGGTTCTCACCTGAGGGCCCTTTGGGTTATGAGGCATCTGTGGTTTCGCCAGACCCTATTTCTCCTTTGATTGACATGACAATCATGCCAATGCAATCCTCTCCTGACCACACCCTCGTTGTCAAGGGAGATGTGTCTCTTGTCCCTGTTATCATGCATCCTATTCAACTCGGAGTTGAAGAAGTGGTTGTACCAGTGTAATCTCTAGTCAATCCAACTCTCCTTTAGGAGAATGATGCATCCTTCAACCATGTCATTAGCATTTCTGATACTACTCCTTCTGAACAAGAGAGAGTTTTACTCTCCCTCCAATTCCTAGAGAAGTTCCCTTTGATTGGGATGGTCTTGTGGGGTATCCAATGCCTTCGCCTATGTCCTTTCAAGTAAGAGACATTATCCTATATATCACGGAGACGATAACCTTCGCTAGCACTTTATCCTCCTCGACTTGGAGAGATTTGGGTTTTCCCAAGATTGTGTTGGCTATTCGTAAAATAATGACATTTCACAGAAGTCTGGCATGGGAGCCTTGGCCTCCCCCGTGACTTGCCGCCTAGAAACTCCCAAACGAGTCTGATTTAAGCTCTTTTCTGACTCGTCTAAAAAATGAAAAAGATTGCCGAGTAAATTTTTCCCTTTCACACTCATTAAATTGGACTTGAAAGGTCGTGAGTCTTAGTTAAGCTCTTTTCCGACTAATTTTCAAAAAGCAAAAAGTTTGTCAAGTGAAATTGTCTCTTTCACACTCATAAATTGGATTTGAAGGGATGTCTATTTGGTACAAGTTTATCCCTTTTTCAAACAAAGTAGACTGAGATTATGAAAAAGGATTTTTTTTTGCGTTAAGTTGTGATGGCATCCCATGCCCCTGCTTGCAGTATTGAGCCTATAGTCGGTTCTCACTTTGCATTATAAACCGTTTGCCTCAACAATTTTTCATCCTCAACCAAGCAGAGCCTCGTTTATATCCTTCGTAATTTGACACCTTATACCTAGGAGGGAACATTCCCTCGAGTGTCCATCTCCCGCATGCACCTCCTTGCATTGAGCATAGGTATGTTCCACTGCTGGAACTAGTTTTTCTTACTTGCGACACTCGTTTCCTCCTATGTATCATAACATTCATTTGACTATGAAAAAGCAAAAAAGATGGGTGTGAAGGGAGTATTATCTTATATTGGTAGCAGTTGTGTCGTCTTTGAGCATAGCACAAATTTATTGAGTCCACTTATCATCATAATTTTGGGTTTAGCATGGCCTTAGGAAGCTGAGATCGTTACATAGAGTTTACTCCATTGACTGGTTACTCTTCCAATCCCTACGGAGAGTTTGATTGATGCCTCCTGCATCTCACGGTTTCGTCATTGATTCTATGTTGCCAGAGTCTTCCATATGTCTCATGATCTTGTTCAAAGTATGTCTATCAACCTATGTCGACCATTCCTTAGAACTCTTGACTTTGCATGTTGGCCATACCCTCAGTTTTTCTCAAAATCACATGATGTTGTAGTCCTATTATGCACCTTGGTCCTACTTTCCTCATTGGTAGGTAACCTTGAACCCAACAGTCGACATTTCATCATTGGCCATTGACTGGGTGGTTTCCCTTGTGTTCGACGACAAGACATATATTCACACATTGGGATTCATGTAGTGTCTTGGATGCCATTAGCCTTATTGGTGGTTTCCTCGCCTTTGTCAACAATTTTCCTCATTGGATGCTATTCAGAGGGTCTTTTTCGTGTACTGCTTGCACTTGGCACACGCAAAAGATGCACAGGTTTGTTGGTTCGTGAACATGTTCTTCGTCCGATTTCCTCCAAATCATCAAGCTCTTGCTTTGTACCTCGTGCTGAATGATGAGAGATTCCTTAATGCTCTCCTTTCAGTGGGTCTCCTTCCATCGACTTCAACTCATCTATTTTAGAAATGAGACCTAGAGTCCTACAAGTACCTAGAGGCTTGCAATCATTAGTGGCAGGTTCTCTCGGCATCGACAGTTGGGAATACATCAATGTCTCTTGATCGATGGATTCTTCAAGTGTTCGACCCCAAATACTTTATTCACACTTGTAATAATGTACTCATTGCTTTGATACCTACTTTCATCATCAGTAGGTTGTCTTGCGTTTGTTAATGGTATACCTCAATGACCGATAATCAAATGAAGTCTCATCGTGTTCGACCTCAACTCCTTTATTCACACAATGTAGACTTGCACCTTTGGTGGATTGTGTATAAGACTTGAAGACATCAGTATGTAGCCACAACTTTCTTGAGTTGTTGCTTCCTTTTCATTGGACTAGTACCCGTGTGACTTCAGTGATCATGGGAGAGAAGATTGTACTCCATTGTATACATATATCTTTAGATTGATTTTGACAATGGTTTTACTGAGCCTTGTTCATGACTATGACAACCTTTGCCATGTAACCACATTTTTATTTATTCATGGCCATGAACAATTGTTTGGTATATTTTCACATGGATCTGCAGTGTAATTCAAATTGGCATCCATGTATGTAAAGTCAGTACAAATTGTAATGAGAAACTAGTTCTTCCAGTTGGGTCCCCATTACTCCATTTCTAGGTTGTTTATAATGTATTTCAGACATCGCAGATACTCCTCTGACCTCACACATTAGGGGGCATATGTTATAGCAAGATTTTCCTCACCCCATGCAATCTAGCAGAGAAGGCCTTTTTCCATTTCCCTATGCAGACTTGTCATCCCTTTTTGCAAATCCCAGAGCTAAAAATACAATTTTTCCACATATATGCACCTTGCCTACGATACAACATGCGTATATGCAGGTTGCACCACTACAACCCACATACATTGGGAAATGTGCCAAAAAATGAAAAATGGTGTCAGGTTTCCATGTCACGACATGAGATCAATGATCCTTGGCCTTCCATATACTGGAAACATTTCGAATCAGCCCTTCAGTTTGTTAAGAACCAAATATCAATATAGCATAGAAAAACCTTAGAAAAAGTACTCGATGCCTTGAAAAAGAGATAATTTCAGATAATAAGCCTCTTCGAGGGGGCAACCTCCTTTTACAACACTTAAATGTTCAAGTACAAGATGATTCCAAATGAAAATGTCTCCTTGGTATATATAGGAGACTAGGAGGTATAATTACAACTAATGGAATAAAGCTGACATAAATAAAATAACATTACTAATGTAATATGCCCCAATTAAGGGGTAATGAGCCAATATTAGGGCTTAACATGC
>JASDQU010099860.1:370446-385547 GCA_032191745.1 Picea mariana
ATTATTGCAGAGCCCATGCTTCCCATCATCTATGAAATCCCTGACCACTACATGGCCACATTCATTGGATTTTAACCTCTCGTATTCCATAGTATTTGTAATAAAGTCTAGGAACACGTATTTTTTCCGTCGCATTTGGATTTTCAGTTACAAGCTTTGTCATTGCACTTTGTATGGAAGGATTTGTGGTCTATCCATGCGGTCATTTCACTGTAGACATGAGATTATTATGATGGAATAGAATTATGAATAACATAGATAGAATCTGAAGCATTACACGAGAATGAGGAGTTTTCATTTGCATTTGAGGTAGAATAGAGATAATCAAACACTTTGATCCAAAGGAATTTTCTCATGTTGGACTTCTCTATCTCAAACAACTAAGATAGAGAATATACATGTATAACATTGTGAAGAGGGGATGAAACACGAGTAGTGGAACATTCTAGTAGACTTGCGACCCAATTTCATTTGTGACTTGGGGAGAAAGAAMATTTTGGCCGACTTTCGGCCCAATTTCATTTGTGACATGGAGACTTGTGGCYYGATTTCATTTGCGATTTGAAGAGAAAGAGCATTATGGTATATGTAGATTTGGAATTTCATACATATTTCATATATTTTTCCCATTGATTTTATTGTTATTGCAATGATTTTGGTTATGAAAATGCATTCTCTTGAGTTAATCATTAGTGTAGTGCTCAGTGGTAAAGAGAATTATCTAGAATGGTCAAGAAATATTGAGCATACTCTGATATTTAATGATCTTTGGGATGGAGTTTGTGATGGAGATACTACACCTACCAAACTTACAACGAATAAAGAGATTTCCATATGTACAAATAAATATAATAAAACATATTCCTTGGTCGTTGCTTCTGTAAGTGAAGAAGTGGTATGACACATCAAATCTACAAACAAATCTTGGGGTGTTTTGAAGAAGTTGAAAGATTTGTGTGATCCACATTCAAAATTGGAGCTAATTCAATTGTAGTTGAATCTCTTCAACCTAGAGTTGAAGAATAATGATCTCATGGATTTAGCATCCAAAATTAAATCCATCATGCAGGACATTGATGTTGGTGGTGTGAAGATAGACATTGCTCTCATATCCTTCATCAAGGCTCTCTACCCCATATATTGTCACTATCTTGAATCACTTCAAGCTAGTATCCAATTTAAGTCTATCGATTTCGACTCTTCAATGGAGAAAATTGCAAAGCGTTAGAAGGGTTTTCAAAAGAAGGCAACTCAATCCACTAGAGAGATTGCGTGCCTTGCTAAAACATGGCAGAATCAATCACATGATTATTCTAGAGGATAAGGTAGTAAGACATGACATGGAAACAAGAATTTCAGAGGCAAGGGGGTAGGAACAATCAAGGTGAGAGATTTGATCTTCATTGTGTTCATTGTGAAAAGAATGGAAATGAAGAAAATACATGTAGGATCCCATGGAAAAATATTAAAGAAAGGTGGGAAGAAAAGGAAGAAAAAGTTAAATCCCCTAAATCCACTAATTTTGTTGTTGCTCATTGCAATATTAGCATAAATGAATATTTATTCAAAACTTTGTTTTATTCTTGGAGAGATGTATATTTTCTTGACACTAGTGTGTCTTGCCACAAGACATTCTAGAAACATTTCTTTGAAGAATTGAATGACAATGTGGAGGGTGTAGTATACTTTGTAGGTAGATCCAATCTCAAACCTACAAGAATTGGCACCATCAAACTCAAATTGCTTGGATTCCCAGACTTTCTTCTGCATGATTTTCTCTATCTTTCTGAGTTGTGGAGGATGTCTCTTGTGCACATTCGACAACAAAGCCATACTATGCACATCTTTGATGGACAAGTTGAAATAAGGAGGTATTCCAACAACATGGTCATCATGATAGGATGGGAGGATGGAATATTGTTGAAGTTGAAAGGGACATTTACATAGGCTTATAATTATACATACCTTTCTCACCATGATGAAGGTACATTGTCTACTAGTCTCTTGTGGCACGCTAGATTTGGGCACATCAATTGTGCTAGTCTTCATATGTTGAAGAAAAAATGTGCTTCTATTTTACCTACCATTCTAAGGAATTTAAAGCAATGTGCAATGTGATGCATGCGTTCTTGGTAAACATATCAAGAAACCTTTTCATGATTCCACTTCGAGTGCATGTAGAAAGATAGAGTTGATACACTCTGATTCATGTTGCCTCATGCCTATTCCATCTACTTTTGGTAATAAATATATTATGAATTTTATTGATGACTACACTAGGATGTGTTGGGTTTATTTGTTGAAACATAAATCTCAAGCATTTGAAACATTTAAAAATTTCCATTTATGGATTGAAAATGAAGCACAATCTTGTATTGGCTCTCTTCGTAGTACTAATGGAGGGGAATGTACTTCCAATGAGTTTGAAAAATACATTTTCCAACATGGGATCAAGCATCAAACCATTTTTCCATACAATCAATCCTCAACAAAGTGGTGTAGCAGAAAGAATGAATTGAACACTCTTGAATATGGTGCTTTCAATTTTATTTCTCAAGAACGTGAAGTTAATGTTTTTGGTTGATGCAGTTCTATGTGTAGTATATGTGAGAAACATAATTCCATCTCATTCTCTTGGGAACAAGACTCCTTATGAAATGTGGTATGGTTGCATTCCTTCGGTGAGGCATATCAAAGTATTCAGTTCCACATGTTATTCCTTAATTCTTAAGGAGTAAAGAAACAAACTTGGTGCAAGGAGTTGAAAGTGCATCTTCTTGGGGTACTCAAACACCACCAAGGAGTTTTCTTGAATTCACCAAGAATGACAAAATTGTTGAGTGATAGCTTGATCATCTAGATAGATTCACCCATGTAAAGAGCATTAAGAGAATTTTGAGGTAAAAAATGGGCCTCAAAATTAAAAAAAATGTACTATCAAAATCAACTTTGAAAGAACCATTATGATTCAAGATGATGATGTCAACCATAAGGGTAAATATTTTTGGAGGGAAAGGAAGAAAACTACCTTTTTAATCGTATTTTTTTACTTATCTCCTTATAGGTTTTCTCAAATTTCAAGCATAGGCACTCATTAGATGTAAAATTTAATTTTGCATCCAACGAGCACCCACTATGCATACTTTTGATAGACCCACAATGAAATAAATGAAAAATACATAAAATAAAGGGCACGAGCCAAACTAGAAACACATTTATTCATCTATTTCTAGTTTATCTTACTATGAGCCTATCAAAAGTATGCAAATTGGGTACTTGTTGGATGTGGAATTTAATTCTACATCCAATGAGTGCCTACACTTGAAATTTGAGTAAACTTATAAGGAGATAAGTCGAAAATACGATTTAAAAAAGTAGTTTTATTTCTTTCCCTTTGAAAATTTATAACTCTTATTTTATTATTTTCCTTGAGAGGCCCATTTTGGACCTCAAATTTACCTTAATGATATCATGATTTTGATGAATAGATTCAAAATATTGAAGGGGGGGTCCCTATCTTAGATCAATCTCTAGAATCTCCTTTTGAAGGTCATCTCCCCCTCATGTAGAAGATCTGGCCACTTCATCAAAACATGAAGTTTAATTGGATGATGTGATTGAGTTTATTGAAAGGATGAACCTTGATGAGAATGTAGCACCATCTCAATCAGTGGAACAACCTGTACCATCATAGAAGGGTCCAAACTGGATCACAAAGGCACGTGAAATTGTTTTTCCTGGTGAGGTTGGAAAGATAGGAACTTGAATCTCAACAAAATGGAGGTGTTGTAGATAATTTAGATTCAGGTGATATAATTAATATGGATGTTTCATATAATTGTGAATTGAATTTATCTACTAACTTTGAACCAACTTCCTGTGAACAAGTTGCTTCTCATGATGAATTGAAACAAGCCATGAAGAAGGAGTATGATGCTGTCATAAAGAATGCGACATGGAAGTTGGTGGAACCTCCATTTGGAACCAAACCGATTGTCTATAGGAGGGCCTCCAAGAACAAGTACAAATCAAATGGATCACTTGAAAAGCATAAATTGAGGCTCATGGAGAAAGAATTTGCATAGAAATAAGGCTTAGACTACGAGGAAATTTCCCCTCCACATCAAAATGGGATACCATTTATGATTTGTTGGCTTTGGTAGCACAAAATAGGTGGAAGATTCATCACATGGATGTAAAGACAACCTTCTTGAATGGAGAGTTGAAAGAGAATGTCTACATGTCTCAACCAGAAGGATTTGTTGTAGAGGGTCAAGAACATAAGGTATGCTAGATCATCAGGTCTAAAGAAATCACATCGTGCATGGCATGGATATATAATTGAGCATCTTTTGAAGATCAATTTCAAGCATTTTAATCTTGATGATGCAACTTTGTTTGTCAAGAAAGTTGGAAAAATTGTTCTATATGTTGTGGTGCATGTAGATTATCTTTTGATAATAGGGAACAATGAAGCATATATTTCACCCATAAAGAAAGAATTAAAGAAGGGTTTTGAGATGATAGACATGGGAGATCATCACTACTACTTGGATATTGAAGTAAATCAGAATCCAAAGTATGTAATCATCTCCCAAAATAAGTACATTGGAGAATTGTTAAACAAATTTGGCAGGGTTGACTGTAATCCTCTCTCTACTCCAATAGAGAAAAATTTGAAGCTAACATTAAAATAAGGGAATGAATTCGAGGATGCAACTGAATATAGACAGCTTGTGGGGAGTCTCATCTACCTTACTACTACCAAACCATATATTTCATTTGTAGTTGGGATTGTTTTCAGGTTCATACAAAATCCTTGTGAAGGACATTGGTGTGTTGTAAAGAGAGTTCTAAGGCACTTGAAGGGAACTCAAGACTTTGGGCTGAAATGCTCTAAGGTGAATAACTTCAAAATCATTGGACATACAGATTCAAACTTTGATGGGGATAAGGAGAATGGAGTGTCTACTTCAATATACCTCATGAATCTTGGATCAATAACTATCTCTCAGAGATAAGGAAAATATTCATTCCATCATATTCCACTATAGAGGCAGGGTATGTGGCTATTGCAGAGGCAACAAAGGAGAATGTGTGTCTTAGGAATATACTAGAGGATTTGCAAGAGAAACAAGTGAATTCTACTCCATTCTTGATTGACAATGATTTTGCAATCAAGTTGGAAAATAATGCTACATTCCATGATCAAACAAACAACATAAACACAAAGTACCATCTAATTTGACATCATGTAGAGGCCAAGACCATTAAGATAATACATTGTTCCACAAATGAGAAAATTGCAGACATCTTCACCAAAGTGCTTGGAAGAGAAAAATTTGAAAAGTTTAGAGAGATTCTTGGACTTACAAACACCCCTTTGGATTAAGGGGGGGATGTTAGATATCTAATCCTTAGGATTATGGTATATTGTAAATATTAATTTAGGAGAAATATAAAGAGTAATAGGTGAATAGGAATAGTCGTTCACACCTCTTGGAAGATGAAATCAAAGGTCACTTCTTATTGTATTTGCGTATGGCTTACTTTAATGAAATTAATTCAATCCATGGACTTACTCAATGTCCAACCTATCAGGGGACAATACAAATTCCTCTTTATTAGCTTTGATTCCAAAAGAGGTAAATCTGGCCTCATATTCTAGATTTAGACCCATCTCATTGTGCATTGTATCCTAAATAATGACAAAGATCATGGAAAACAGACTAAGGAAGGTGCTCCCAAAGATAATATCTAAGAATCAAGGGGGTTTCATGTAGAAAAGGAAGACAACCGAAGATAGTAGATAATATAAGTTTAGTTCAAGAGGCTATTCACTCTAAAAGAGCCAATAAGGAGAGAGGTATGATTATCAAAGTAGACATGGGAAATTCCTTTGATTGGGTAACGCATTCGTTCCTCTTCAATGTCATGCACAAATTGGCTTCAATCCTTTGGTCATCACATGGATAGCGTCTTGTGTTAGCACACCATGGATTTCCCCACCAGAGAATGGTAGGATAATTTCTTTATTCTAGATTAGTCTAGGGTTGAGACAAGGATGCCCCCTCTCTCATTTGCTTTATGTTCTAATGGTTGAATCCTTGAATAGGAATATGGAACATTAAAGGTTAATATGAAATCTTCTAGGAACAAAAATTGAAAGAGTAAAGAACACAAATCATTTGCAGTTTGTGGATGATACTATCTTGATTGGAGGAGCCTCCATCAAAATTACAAGTTTTGTATTCTTTTATTTGTGCCTCAGGTGGAAAAATAAACAATCAAAAGAGCCAAATATTTGGATGGAATGTAAGCTTACAACTCCTAGAAGACATTTCCAGAATCATGCAGTTCCCCTTTCAAGAAAGGTGGACCTCCTTCAAGTCCTTTGGTATAACTCTCTCCTTGAACGACCCCTCGACCTAGTCATGTCAAAGAATATTGGCCAAAATCAAGTGTAAATTTCAGTAGTGAGGCTCATAGTGGTTAAATCTAGCTAGGTGCATCATTCTTCTCAAATCAATTCTCTTTTCCCTTCTATTTTTTCAATGCTTAGGTTTTTTGGCTCTAATTGGAGTAATTCAGAGAATAACTCAAGATTTGAAAAGGTTTTTATGGCAGGGAGGAAAAACCAACACAAATAAATTCCACATGGTAAGCTAGGTATTTTTGAGAGCACCCAAAGATAGAGGAGGTTTGGGAATTACAGATATTGCACTTCTCATCTTAACAATGGGATGGAATATGGCATGGAGATTGATTATTGGGAAATATGATTGGTGGGAAAAGGTACCGTGGAAAAAATACTTCAATTCAAGAAGGAAAATATGCATATAAGGGAAGATAGATATGTATAAAGGCTCTCACATATGGAGGTTAATAAAATATGCAATTCCTTTAATCCATGCAAGACTCACCTGGATTCTAGGAAATCGAAAAGATATAAGGATATGGAAAGACATCATAATGGGTCACAAGCCATTAGATAGTTGCACATAGATTATTCCTCTTAACCTTTTTTGAATGAAAGGAACCAACTCACTCTTTTTGATATATCGAAATGGTCCTTGTCCTCGAGAGATTGGTAGGGAAGGAAATTTGATGAGTCCCCACCCCCTTGTGACCCTTGATTTCTTATTTGTCTATAGTCCTCAAGGGTTTTTCACCCAATAACATTCAGATGATAGACCTAGCATGGTTGGGCATCTTCTGGTTATTCTATTAAAGAAGGATATGTAAATTGACTTCAATATCCTCTTCTACCTCAATGCTCCTTTGGAAAAATGTATGGTTCCCTAATGGTTTTCTAAAATTAAATGTTTTTTTATTAGCTTTTGATGCATGGAAAAATACTATCAATTTTCCCCAGTCAAAGATGGACATTGTTGAATTGTTTATTCCATATTCTTGTAAAATATGCATATGTAATAAAATTACTATTTCCTTCAACACCTTCAACACCTTCAACATATCCTTTATACAAGTTGTAGATTTCCCTCCTTGAAAAATTATATGGAATATGTATTGTGTCTCCATCTGGCATACACTCTCCATGTTTGGAAAAGAAAGCACACATCCATGACAATGTAGTGTTTGTCAATGGCCCACTCTCTTGTCCATGATGTACCTATGAATAAAATGAAGGATCTTTTTCCAACTTTGTATGGATTCTTGATAGATGAAGATTACCAATTGAGTGATTTTTTTTGAAATACTTTCTGCAAAGTAAAATATTCTCAATGCGATAATCATATCCTGTATTGGTGGATATCATTGTTATAGCAAGATTTGCCTCACCCCATGCAAACTTGCACAAAAGGTCTTTTTCCATTTCCCTATGCAGACTTGAAGTCCCTTTTTTGAAAATCTCAGAGCTAAAAACATTATTTTTACACATATACATGCCCTACCTATAGTACAACATGTATATACGTAGGTTGCACCACTGATCCAGAATCAGATCGAGGAGGCTTCCCAGGTCTAGAAAAGGCTCAAAATGGAAAGTTTTCAGAATTGGACGAAACCAATTCCATTGTGACTGGATCATCGCGCTGATTCCAACCATATATTTACTTCCTCAAAAGGATTCCATACGCAAGAGTTATCGCACTCTGACCGTTTTTCCAAACAGGTAAAGAGTCAAACAGGTCAACAGTAAAAAATTCAATGCTGACGTGGCAGCGTGACACGTGATAGAAGCATAGTGGTCTAGGCCATACATCTGATGTGGACCAACCCAAAGGTGACACGTGTTGAAAGGACATGTGACAGATACGGTTAGTGGATACATGGCAGATAGGTGTTGCTGATTGGACAGTATGCTAACACATGGGTGAATCTCATTTTGACATGTGGCAATTTTTGGAAAAAGTTGTGGTGCCACGTGGCACTTGGTTACTGGTTTGTGAATCATTGCAAAATTTTGTGGAGTTAGCTGGAATCGAACACCAAAGATCTCCAACAAGCAAAGCGCCTAAACAAAGGACCAAATGCCAATGCACAATGTTGATTCTTGTTTAATATAATCCAATAAATGTTATTTAAAATGTTGTGATGTTATATGTTGGGGCGAAAAGGTGCTAGGGCTAAGCCCCCACCCATGATTTCATTACAACATATGACCACAACTATGAAAGAGGCGCTCTACCACAGTTCATACACACAGGGGTTATTGCTTAAGGCCCGGGTCCTTCCATGTATATCAGGGTTGTGACCAACACCTAAGCGCATAGATAAGGGGGGCGTGGTCATATCAATAGTAGCCATATGACTGGGTATTTCGGAGGAGAGGCCAACGCGCAACCCCTAGGGTACTAGGGCTTGGCCATATGAACCATGTGATCTTATTTGAGGGGGTGCGCGCTAGTACAAAGGGGATTAGCCCATAATTTTTGCAAAAGTGGGTTATTTCCTATGGTTTTTGGATTTTTATTTGATTTTTATGCCTGTTAATATTGGATTTTGCCCATTTTTTGTGGGATATTGGGCTCTTTTTGAGCCCAATTTTTGGGAGGAAGTTGGGGAATGATAACCAACTTCAAATATATATAAACCAGGCCTTCTTGAGGTCATGGAAGGACATTTAGAGAAGATTTATGCTGAAGGAAAGCCAAACCAAATCCATTTTTATGCAGGGAAGCTGTTGAGGAGTGCATCTTTGCAAGCCATTTCTGGAAGCTCCGGTCATCCATTTTGAGTGTCGTTTCTTCTGTTAGGTTCTAGAGATATGGGAGAACAAGAACAGATCAATATTGTATCCTTATTGCACTATTGTGATGTAATTATTGATCTTTGAACAAAAATAAAGAAGCCTCACCCACTAAGACAAAGGCCCAGAGACGTAGGCGAGATTTTTGAACTCCGTTATCACTTCTCTTGTTATGGTATTTTGTTCTTATTGCTTCTTTTCAGTTCTGTATATGTGTTCATGGATGTGATATATTATCCTATCTTCTTCCTCTTTCATTAATCTTCTTAAATGGTTAATAAATGCATGCATAATAACTCAACCACAGTCATTTAAAAGATCATTTTCAGATCAACCACTACAGCCCGCATACATCGAGATTTGTGCCCAAAATTAAAAAAATGGTGTCAGGTTTCCATTTTATGTCATGAGATCCATGATCCTTGACCTTCCCTATACTGGAAATGTTCTGACTCGACCCTTCAGTTCCACTTGAAGGCTACAAATGGGCCAAATCCGAGCTATGGAAGAGAGGAGAAGAATTCAACTTTGAGAGCAAAGTTACTATGGAGAAATTATTCACTTAATATTGAGTCTACATCCCTTTGTCCTTTAAGTCTGAACACATTGTTCAGCCCCCAAGCTCTTCCCTACTTGATTGAGAACCTCATTGTCCCTCTTATATGATATTGCCTTTTGTGGAGGATTGAAGTGGTGGAGGCCCAGCTGGAAGGAACTTAGTTTCTCGATTCCGAACCGTGCCAACACGGGAGTTTGTAATTCATTCACTTATGTTGATTACATTTTAATAGAAATACTCTTTTCTTGTCCAATTAATATCTTGTGAATATTTGAATTGTTATTCCATGGGCGTATTTGTTATGAATGTTGATGGATTATGCTATTGAATGTGATAACATGATATATTATCACCATATGCTTGCGTTTCTTGGTTGTTGAGGGCTAGTTGTAGGTGTATTTCTTTGAGTCAAGTGCTCAATGATGGACTTCATTGAACGTCTGGACGAGGTAGGCCTTTTATTTTGTCTTGCTAGCATATTTGTTTATATAGCATACTTGAGATTAGAGTTGATTTCTATAGTCGTTTCTGTCTGTTGTGGTTTACCCCTAGCCATAGAAAGATTTTCCTTGTAACAAAATTGGCGACCATACTGGGGACAAAATCTTCCTTTTCGGGGTTTGGAGTGTTTTTCTCCTTAGATTTCTCTCGTTTATATTGAGTTTCTTGTCGTATGATTGCTTGAAAAACTCTATTCACTCTGAGGAGTTTCTTAGCCTTCTCCTTATCCTGGCTGTGTTTTGACACATATACACGGGTTTTTGCCTGATAGTCTTGTACATACACGTGTTGTCCTCCTGCAAGAAACGTATATACACGTTGTTCTCCTAAACAGTTGCATACATCACCCTTTGTTGCTTGGTTGTTGGGTAGGTTTTGATGATTGCTGAGTATTCTTGGGTATCTATTATGACTGTTAAGTGTCTATGCAATGACAAGAAACCTTTCTTTGGTTGAATTTTTGGGCAGTGCCTTTCTCATCATCCTTTTCATTTGATTGTCCTTGAATCTTGGGCTGGGTGTTTTGCTTCTTGACATCTTACTTGATTTGTCTATGTTTACACACAATAGAGTTTTTATATCAAGTTGTTGTTCAATCCTTTCATTTTCATTCTCTTATATTGAAAATACAAAAATATTAGGCATTTTACGTTGTTGGCATTTTAATCTTTTGAGGCTTTATCATTGATCTTAGTACATGTAAAGAACGATTGCATTTTATTTAGAATTGCAGAATTGAATTGAGAATTGCATTTTGAAAAGCATATCATTTATTGGGATTGAAGTTAGGACTTTGCATTGTATTCATATTCATTTGTTTTACTTGTTGAGTCATAACATCACTAGTTTCACAACCGCACCTTTTTGAGTAAGCAAGGCCACTAAAAGTAACGCTATAATTTAAAATTGATTAGTAACGATTTTATTTTTCTAGGGTGCACACACTAGCTTAGGATTTAGATCCTTGGGATAGGATTTTGTGAGTAAACTTCTCCAAGGCTATTAAATCAACACATGTTTCTTACTAAGAGAGTGGAGAAATTCATTGTATAATTGATAATATCAGGAGGCTCCGCTTACACCAGAGTTAAGCACGAGGTCACGTGAGGTTGGTTGAAGGGATATCCCCCTGATACCTTCTTAGCATTAGATATATTTCTGGGGATCTTGCTAGTACCCTTACCTCTGTGAGAGGCGGTGCTTTCAAGGTTTCAGACTTTGTTACCCTGCCCATACGGTGGACCTGACTTACGATTGTTCGCCTGTGCATCGGTTATATCGTGGTTTCTTAGCTGCTTGAATTAGGTACCACATAGGTTACTTGCAGGGGTTATTCCGCAGGTACCCTGGTTCAGATAAGGGTCGAACAACACACAACCTTTATGGAGGATTACCTCTCATGGGGGATCTGACTGACTCGTTGTTAAGTCCACGAGGGCCCTTATAACTAATTATGATACCTACGATATTTAGCAGAGGAGTCTCAGGCCCCTCTTGGGTGAGGCATACCTACTTTAGAGAGGGAGGCCCCTTTCATCCACTTTATCCTGTTTGTGTGCATATTGGCCATTTGATTATTTTTGGTGTGCTCTTTGATTACTAGTTGGCCTTAGGATTTGTTTTTTATATCTCAAGTCTTGAGTCATCGTGGAGCCATATCAAATTCCCCGCAGGTCTCGACACTTGTTAAAATTACCACCACATTTTGAGTCTTTGCCTTCTAAAAGGCATAAAGTTATCAAACGTGGTACACACACCTCCACTTTTCAGACTTGTGATCATAAAAGGATGAGTACTGAAGAGAGTAAGCAAGATACTGAGAGTCCTTCGACCCCCATACCTACTATAGTTAATGGTACCCCTTCGATGCCTTCAACCATAATGTTTGTAGTGCCGGAGGTGCCTATCATCACCTCTGCCCATCCTATAGTGAATACTCAACCTATAGCCACGAACCCTTTTGGGTCTCTTTGTCATTCACCGAGCTATAACGTTTAGTCCATCCCTATGGCCTCTAGTCCTTTTTATTATGGTATGTCGAACTTCACATTGAAATTTTCAAACTCCATCCCAGTTGTTGGTACAAATAGTAGCATTGGACTTGGGGGCACAACTCCTCCACATAATCCATTCTCGTTTGGTGGCACTCATGTCCCTCAAACAAATCCTATTGTTGTAGGCGTTCCTCCTCTTAATCTCGAGTCTAATCCTGTTGCTTCTGGATGGAGTAACCAACCTAGCGACCAAACTACTGCTCATGTTCCTTCCTTTACACCCACCTCCTCTATGACAATTCTGACCAACATTTTTGGAATGACGAATCCACCTTTATCCTCCAGGTTCACACCTAGAGGAGGTCAGTTTAACACCTTGGGAAACTTCCAACCCAGAGCCACTCCAGCTGGGGGCAGTTTTTATAGCCCTCATCAGAACATTCCTACTGGAATGGTGCCCAGCCAACCTCTTATGAGTCAGTCTAGAGGAGGGAATTATAATCCCAGATAGGGCCATGGTACTTACCAGAACCATGGATGGACTGCGATTCCCCAACCACAATCTTTCCAGGGAGCTTGGGGCCAGATGTCGCAACCCCGTTTCCCTTTTCTGGCCACGCTCAAACTGCTAGAATTTTCTAAGTTAACAAATGACCCCATGCATCATGATCCATCATGGACCTCCGTCCCCACTAAGCTTCCTTCAAATATTCCAAAATTTGAGGGAAGAACTGGTGAGGATCCTGGTGATAATGTTACCACCTTTCACCTTTGGTGCTCTTCAAATTCCCTTAATGATGATTCTATTCGGTTAATATTTTTTCAACGCACCCTCACGGGGGTTACCACGAAATGGTATATCAAGCTACCTAGGGGGCATACACAACTTTTAATTAGTTGGTTTTAGTCTTCCTCAATCACTTCCAATTGTCGGTTCGTTACAATGATGGCATCAAACTTCTGTTGACCTTTCGTCAGGATAGATCCACTCATATATCAGATCACATCTAGCAGTGGCGTAGATGGAAGAGGTTGATCAAGGCCCACATACCCCCATAATTCTTTCTAGAGTGGTTCTTTAAATATCTCATGCCTTATATTTCAAAGGATGTTTCTACATATGGGGTTACATCCGAGGAAGAAGCGATTTTTAAATCCCGACAGTTAGATCTTATATATGCTCAGTATGGGATTTTATACAAGATTCTTCCCAATGCACTGAGGTCAAAATATGACCCTAGACAAAATCCTGGGCCTCATGTCGATGGCATTGTGGGCTCCGTCAATGTGAAATCTGCAGAATTGGGACAAGCTATTTGAAAAACTTGTCTCTAAACCATTCTGTAGGAGGGACAACTTCATCTGTGTCCTCTAATCCCACTCAATCGATGGATGTACGCTCTGTGCAATCATCGACCAACCTGAATGGTAACCAACAACTAGGAGAGAATAAGAAGAAAGGATGTAATAATAATCGTAAGGGTGGGAAGAATAATAATAAACCCAAAGACAATGGTAATAATGAGAAGACAAATAATAATGTTGGTGAGAGAAAGAAAGAAAGGCGAAAGGTGAAGTTTCCCTGTAAGCTTTGTACATATGATCACCTTACCCATTTATGCCCCAAACTCACGAAAGCTACGAGGCTTTTATCTCTACCGTTGTTGGCACAGGGGCAGACCCAGGGTTCAAATCTAACAACACACCAACAAGCCCTAACTGTTGGCCCTTTCGAAAACACCTACAAAGTAGATGAAGTCTCACCCGAAGTAACAATAAGGGGGGTTGAAGGACACATGTGTCTACAACCAGGGGAAATGAAAGAGGATTCCAGAATAATCAACACAAAGTAACTTAATAGTGTTATGTTCAGCTCCGCGAAGTGAGTTATATATCTTATCTTCAATAGTTGAAAACAATAATGCAATAAAAATATAACAACTAGAAAATAAAAAAATATCAACCACAAAGAACAAGAAGATTTACATGGTTCACCCTCTCCCTAGGGCTACGTCCACAGAACTATGTTTCTTGATATAATAGATGAAAACATACAATTCTATCTATGCACTTAGTTGCATATCCTCTCTCTCTCTCTCTTCCTCTCTTTCTCCCCTCCCTGCACATCTAGCTGTAGGGTTGATCTTCGCACCCAGCTGAACATCCAGAATACAAGAATTCCTTACAACCACAACACTTCTATCTCAATATCACTCTCATCAATAATAATACTAACAACCCTCTCAACTCTTCTAGACCTTTATTTATACATTTCATGACTCTTAGACAAACTTATACCGAATCCTAGGTTTCAAAACCCTAGGTGCTAAAACCCTAGGTGCCAAAACCCTAGGTCCACCTAACCTGCACTTTAAGGACTTCACCAACTTGTCCTTCTTCTCCGTGAGGTGCTCCAAAGAACCTAGTATCTTCTTTCGCTTGTTGAGTTGTCCATGATCTATCTCCTTTGTTGCTTTGTCTTCCTTGATCTTCTTTTTCAACGACTTGCTTTTCCTTTACCTTGTTCCTTATTTTGTACTTCTTTAACCACTTTGACCCCTCCCTGGTTTGTGTGCTTCCCGTGTAGTTCGTACTTTGTATTTATTCTTTTTTAATCTTTGTTTTCTTCCTTAGTACATAACCAAGGGCCAACAACCTCCCACCATGATGACTAATCCTTTTCCACATAACCAACACATGGCCTCGAGCTCCTCGAATGCCGAAAATGTGGCGAGTGGGAGTCAAAACCCATCGACGCAAGACAATGACTGTTTATGCATCAATATGGTTAAATATGAGGTTAATGTAGCCACTCAATCTTGCGATTACAATT
>JASDQU010099860.1:385597-399057 GCA_032191745.1 Picea mariana
CATGATGACTAATCCTTTTCCACATAACCAACACATGGCCTCGAGCTCCTCGAATGCCGAAAATGTGGCGAGTGGGAGTCAAAACCCATCGACGCAAGACAATGACTGTTTATGCATCAATATGGTTAAATATGAGGTTAATGTAGCCACTCAATCTTGCGATTACAATTATCCATAGACTATACATGGTCTAGAGTCTACCCCTCCTCCGAAGACGCCCTTATAGATCAAAAAACTAGAGCCACCACTTCGTATTCCGAAAGGAGTACTTAAGTGCTCTACCCACAATCCTAATGCTAGAGTCGCTAGGAATTACTCTATTGTTGAAAACCTGTGTCAAACCCCTTGTGTGATGTTGGCTCTGGAGGTACTCCAAACGTGTCCTTCATAGAGGAATGCCTTGCTATATGTATTAGGAGATCTATATCATTGTGGCTCAAAATTTATCTAGTTTTATGTCACAGATGTGAAGCCTCACTTGCCTTACCATGTGGCATTCCAAATCCACGTGGGTTACTCGAAGTATACCATCAAGTGTATTTTTTTTGATGAAGGCATTGCAACATGTGTGATGTCCCTCATCTATTGGAAAGCCCTTGGCTCTCTGACCCTTTCTCAGTCTCTAACCATGTTGACTTCCTTTGACGGTCGTTCCTTCTGCCCTCACGGTATTCTTTCTGCCTTTTCGATCCATTTGGGGGGGAAGGCGGTAGAGGTGGATGTTGAGGTGGTTGATGTGCCCCTTGACTATAACTTGTTACTAAGATGCAATTGGAATTACGCCATGAATGCAATCTTTTCGTCTTTCTTCCGTACTCTTTGTTTTCCTTGTGATGGGAAGATCATGACGATCGATCAGTTGTGCTTTGCATATGCTAGTCCCAGTGCATCTATTGGAATGTTGATCCTCATGATCGAAAATTCTCAGCTGGCAACTGAGAATATTGGGGTCAGAATGTATTTATCCCTTATGGGTACCTTTGAATTCATGGCACCGGTTCACCATAATTACGCCATGTCCAGTAGGCCCGTTTCATTAGAGAGGTCTGTTCCTTTCCGTACTTCCTATTTTAACGATCCTTGGACCCTACCTTCCTCGACAATTTCTTATGAAGTTCAGTCACATTCTGGAATGGCCATGCCACTATCTACCACAAAGATTGTGTATCAAGTTGTTCTTGACTCTTTCGTCGATGCGGATCCTATTACATCACAGATGGACGAGGAGGATCCTGTCCTGGAGCCTGTGTGGGCCGCTTCGTCATCTTGTTCACATGAATGCCTCGATGAGACTTTTCCTTTGAACGAAGCTATCATTGAGGCCATGAATGATTCTAAAAACCCTTGGGATAATATGCATCATCGCTCTTATTTTCTCCTAGAGCTTGCTAGAATTGAACAAGATGACTTTAGATCTACTTTGAGAGAGACAGTCAGTCATGCCATAGTTCCACTCGATACACATGACATTTATGCCAAGGAAAACATGGCGAGTATCTCCCCTACCATCACAATCGATATCTCCCGTATCCCTAGCAAGATTGAAAATGTATACATCGGTGCAGATTGTTCGCCAGAATAAATTTTGATCTACATCGAACTCTTCAAGGAATTATGAGATGTATTCCCTTGGTCATATGAAGATATGCCAGGAATCAACCCCCGAATTGTTGAACATGAGATTAAAACTTACCTGGATCCTAAGCTTGTTCGACAATGTCTTAGAGCTGTCAATCCCCGAAAAGCCCTGCTATTAAGGCAGAGGTAGAAAAACTACTTAATGATGGATTTATCTACCCAGTTCCCTTGATTGAATGGGTATCCAATCCTGTTCCTATGAATAAAAAGCAAGGAACCATTAGTGTATGCATGGATTTTCGTGACCTGAATAAATCATGTCCTAAAGACAACTTCTCGACACCCTTCATCGATCAGATTCTCGACGAGTGTGTGGGAAGCAAAGTTTTTTGTTTCATGGATGGATTTTTAGGGTATAACCAAATTCAGATTAAACTCGAGGACCAACATAAGACAAAATTTATTTTCCCTTGGGGTAATTTCGCATACCAGAGGATGCCTTTCGTGATTAAAAATGTCAGAGCAACCTTCCAACGTGCTATGACCTTCACATTTCACGATCTCAAGCATATAGTCAAATCCTATCTTGACAGTCTTGTTGCTCACTCCCGTAAGAAAGTGGATCACCCTAAGAACCTTCGGATAGTCTTTGAAATATGTTTCCATTATCGCATTCAGTTGAACCCTCATAAATTTATCTTTTGCATCAGGTCAGGTCGTCTTCTAGGATCTTTAGTCTCTGAGTCTAGGATCATGGTAGATCCATTAAAGTTTGAGGTAATACTTCGATTTCCTCCCCCACACACTATTCACCAACTTCAAGGTTTACAGGGGAGAGCTGATTTTTTACGTCAGTTTATAGTGAACTATGACAATATTACTAAGGTTTTCATGCGTCTCTTGAAGAACGAAACTCCTTTATCTGGGATGAGTGAGCCCAGGAATCCTTTGATGCTTTGAAGAAAGCCTTGGTATCGACGCCTCTGTTGTAGTCTCTTGAATAAAATAGAGATTACTTGCTTTATGCCACCGCGTCCAAAGAGACGATTGGTATGGTGTTGGTTCAGGAGGATGATGAGCTCCATGACCACATCATTTACTATCTTAGTCGAAAATTAGTTGGCCCTGAACTCAAATATTCTCATGTTGAAAATCTAGCTTTGGTTATCGTTCACACAGTCCAATGGTTACGACACTATATATTGATTTGGAAAACTACTGTGGTTGCTGATGTAAATCCATTTCAATACGTCCTTACTAGGTGTATCATAGGGGGAAAGTACAATAAATGGATTGTCATCCTACAAGATTTTGATCTCGATTTTGCTTCGGCAAAGTCCAAAACATCACTAGTTTTTGCAGAGTTAATATTTGACTTCCCTCAATTAGATGAGGATGTCAATAAAGTTGATTCATTTGTGGATGAAGACATTTTCCTTGTTTCGTCGTCAGACGCCTGGTATGAAGACATTTCTCTCTATCTTCAAACATTGAAGTTCCCTCAACATCTCTCGTGAGATGACCAACGACGTACACAATACCAAGATAAGAACTACCTTATCGTCGACGACACTTTGTATCATCGAGGAGTAGAAAATATCATGCGTCATTGTTTAACTCATGAAGAAGCTGACTATGTTCTAAACGAATGCCACAGTGGGGCTTGTGGTGGTCATCTATCTGGGCTTGCGACAACCCATAAAATTTTGCGAGCTGGTTATTTTTGGCCATCTATATTTAAATATTGCATTCAAGCAGTTAATAAGTGTCACCCCTATCAGGTGTTTACTCGAAAAATGTGCTTGCATCTAGCCCCTCTCCATCCAGTCATTACTGTTGGTCCCTTCACCAAGTGGGGGGTGAACTTTGTGGATTGCAACCCAACATCGATTGGGGGGAATCAACACATTATCGTGTCCATATAATACTTTACTAAGTGGGCCGAGACCATGCATACAGTTAAATATGATGGGAATACTGTCGTCTTCTTTGTATTCAATCAAATTATAGCCAGCTTCAAAATCCCTAGTGATATTTTCACTGATCATGGCAGTCACTTTTAGAATGAAATGATGGAAGAACTAGCATCTAAACTAGGGTTTAAGAATGATCATTCTTCCCCTTACTACCCCCAAGAAAATGAATAAGTAGAGGTCGTGAATAAGTCTCTCAAGGCCATTTTGCAGAAAAATGTCAGCTAGAGAAAATATGACTGGCATATCATGCTAAATACCACACTTTGGGCATACCGAACCTCGATCAAGACTTCCACCGGTTTTTCTCCTTTCCACTTTGTACATGGTGTGGAGTCGATATTACCTATTGAATGTGAAATCCCTTCTCTTATATTGACAGTTGCGTTCCTACCTGACACTTCCGATCTCGAACGATGCCTCGTACACCTAAAGAGTCTAGATGAGCAGCGTCGAGATGCCTCTATGGCTATTGAAGCGAATAAAATATGTGTCAAGGTCCAATATGATAAGTCTATCTATCCTCGGTTGTACGTTGAGGGTGACTTGGTCCTTCTATATGATCAAGTCGAAGAACCACTGGGGGCAGGAAATTTCAAACCCATGTGTCATGGTCCCTATATCATGCAATGTGTCTTAGAAAAAGGAGCCTATGAATTAGAATATTATGAAGGGAACATGTTGGTTGAGCCCAGGAATGTGCTCTATTTGAAAAGATATTACGCTTGAGCCCCAAGCTTGGGCGTAACTCTTTGTATACTAATGTAATTTAGTGTATATATATTTTCCCTTTATTTTTATCTTCAACTTGCTTATCGAGTTTTCCCTTGGTTGGCAGATGTCAACGGAGTCTTTGGTCTACTTAGGATTCGCAGATAGGGCCAGTCGTCATACAAGAAACTGGGCTTCCATCGCTTGGGTTGTTTACTCACCAGAGGGTCTGATGGTGTCTTCAGGTGGCATATGCCTAGGTCCATCCATGAATAATGTGGCCGAATATAACGTCATTATAGAACTTTTGCGCGGTGCCATTTCGCATGGTATTTTCTCTTTAGACGTTTTTTTGGACTCCTAGTTAGTAGTATGTCAGTTGAACGATAGTTACCGTGTGAGTGACCCTACTTTACTCCGACGATTCATACGGGTATGACTTTTGGAACGGAAATTTGATTTTATTACTTATCATCACATACCTAAGAGTTATAATTATGTATCTGGTGCATATGTTAATTTTATTTTAGATTGGCATTTGTCACATAACTAAAGAAAATAAAACATTCTCATCAATGTACACATTGTAACATAATCAAAGCTGAAGAACCATGTTTTTATATGTATTTAAAAAAATATGATGTTTATGGTACAAAATTGGGGCTAATACCATCAATATACATATGCAACTAATCATACAATAGTCATGACATATACGCTTGTGGCGCCGGATGAGTGTCATGATAGAAAACTAAGGCGTTTGCGAGACACTGAAAGAGTCGCTCCAAGCACAGGGCACACCTACCACCTATCGCTACATAGCCTCTGACAGATCCTCCACCTGAAACATAGGAATCCTCTGTTTCAAATGAGACAGGTTTCCCTACAAGTTTTGAAGGACTCTCTCTGCATCCCCTCCCATTGCCTCATCTCCTTGGTGCCTTCAACGATGTCGTGGAAGTCTGTCTGTCCGTCATGGACCTACGTTTGCGTCGCATACATGTCTAGTTAGTATTTAACATCATCCAAAAATATTTTTGTTTTCCCATACAAAAATACAAAAAAATAAAATATTTAAAAAACTTTGACATTCCTATGTCTCTATAAGAAGTCCTTGGTGGTAATGGCATGTCAGGATCTCCTCTGAAGTCAATACTTGTGTAAGGGTATTCATCTAGAGCTATGACCTGTCATCTCCACCAGAAGAAGAATTCATCATTGTAGGGTGTTGGCACCCTACCTCCCCCCTACCACCTCATCACCTCTGTCCACCGTGCCATGGCTGGATCGCGAGGTCAATGTAGAATAATATCGACTCTAGGTCCCAATCCTAGAACCCGCTCGAAGAAAAAGCTACACAAGATAGAAGCAAACCCATAGTTCCTCTTACTGCCCTTTTTGCATTCTGTCAACTGGCTCTTCATGTTAGCCAGCAGTGAGGTGCACCAGTCGTAGTCCGCGGGTCTCAAGCACTCCATTGAGTAGAACATAAGTGGCCTCGATGACTGGTGCAAAGTGGTTGTCCTGTGATCTGTGTCAAGATGAGGACAACAATCTTGAGGCTAAGATTGTTTATCTTTCTAATGGGGAGTTGACTCCTGACCTTATTGGTCCCTGCAATGCAATGAGTATCTATGTATTCCTCGATTTTCATACCGCTCCCAACTCCCTGGGCTTTGAGGTTGACCACCTCACCCTGACATGAGAATCATGTCAAGAAATAAATTTCCTCAACTTCAATCCTTAATGGTTTTCCATCAAGGTTGAACCTCTCACTATCTGGATCCCAGTAATCCACGAGCAACTGTAGCAATATCACTTGGGCTATCATACCTTTGAGAGCCCAAAACTTATATAGCCCACATCTTTTCAACCAAGAAGAGCCTTGTTTATATCCTTTATAGCTTGAGACCCTATACCCAGAAGGAAACATTCCCCAGAGTGTCCATCTCCCACATTCACCTCCTTGCATTGAGCATAGGTATGTTCCACTGTTGGAACTAGTTTTTCTTACTTGCAACACTTGTTTCCTCCTCTGTATCATAGCATTCATTTAACTATGAAGAAACAAAGATGGCTGGGAAGGGAATATTATCTTATTTTGGCAGTAGTTGTGTCGTCTTTAAACATAGCAATTTTTTTTTGAGTCCACCTATCATCAAAATTTTGGGTTTAGCATGACCTTAGGAAGCTGAGCTCGTTACAGAGAGTTTACTCCTCCGACTAGTTACTCTCCCAGTCCCTATGGAGAGTTTGATTGGTGCCTCCTGCATCTCAAAGTTTCATCATTGATTCTATGCTGCCAGAGTCTTCCATATGTCCCATGATCTTGTTCAAAGGATGTCTATCAACCCGTGTCAGCCACTTCTCATAACTCTTGACTTTTCATGTCAGCCATACCCTCAGTGTGTCTTAGAATCACATGAAGTTGTAGTCCTATTTGAGTACCCTGGTCCTACTTTCCTCATTGGTAGGTAACCTTGAACCTAACAATTGACATTTCATCATTGGTCATTGACTTGGTGGTTTCCCTTGTGTTCGAAGGCAAGACATATATTCACACATTGGGATTCGTGTAGTGTCTTGGATGCCATTAGCCTTATTGGTGGTTTCCTCACCTTTGTCAACAATTTTTCTTATTGGTTGCTATTCAAAGGGTTTTTTTCATGTATTGCTTGCATCTGGCACACGTGAAAGATGCACATGGTTATTGGTTCGTGAACATGTTCTTCGTCTGATTTCCTCCAAATCATCAAGCTCTTGCTTTGTACCTTGTGATGAATGATGAGATATGCCTTAATGCTCTCCTTTCAACATGTCTTCTTCCATCAAATTCAAATCATCTATTATGGAGACGAGACCTAGAGTCCCATGAGTACCTGAAGGCTTGCAGTCATTAGTGGAAGGTTCTCTCACCATCAACAATTGGGAATGCATCAATGTCTCCTAATCGATGGATTCTTCAAGTGTTCGACCCCGACTCATTTATTCACACTTGTAAGAATGTACTCAGTGCCTTGATACCTACTTTCGTCATTGGTAGGTTGTCTCGCGTTTGTTAACGATATACCTCAATGACCGGTAATCAAACGAAGTCTCATCGTGTTTGACCTAAACTTCTTTATTCACACGATGTAGACTTGCACCTTTGGAAGATTGTGTATAAGACTTGAAGACATCAATATGTATCCGCAGATTTCCTGAGTTGTTGCTTCCTTTTCATTGGACCAGTACCTATGTGACTTCAGTGATCATGGGAGATCAGATTGTACTCCATTGTATACAAATATATTTAGATTGATTTTGAGACTGGTTTTACTGAGCCTTGTTCGTGACTATGAAAACCTTTGGCATGTAACCTCATTTGTATTTATTCATGGCCACAGACAGTTGTTTGGTATATTTTCACATGGATCTGTAATGTAATTCAGATTGGCAACCATGTATGCAAAGTCAGTACATATTGTAATGAGCAACTAGTTCTTTTAGCTGGGTCCCCATTACTCCACTTCTAGGTTGTTTATAATATATTTAGGCCATCAAAGATACTTCTCTGATCTCACACATTAGGGGGCATATTTTATAGCAAGGTTTTCCTCACCCCATGCAATCTTGCACACAAGGCCTTTTTCCATTTCCCTATGTAGACTTAAAGTCCCTTTTTTTGCAAATCCCAGAGCTAAAAACATTATTTTTCCACATATATGCACCCTACCTATAGTGTAACATGTGTATACGTAGGTTGCACCACTACAACCCACGTACATCAGGATTTGTGCCCAAAATTAAAAAATGGTGTTAGGTTTCCATGTCACGTCAAGAGATCCATGATCCTTGACCTTCCTTATAATGGAAATGTTCTGACTCAACCCTTCAATTCCACTTGAAGGCTACAAATGGTCCAAATCCGAGCTATGGAAAATAGGAGAAGAATTCAACTTTGAGAGCAAAGTTACTATGGAGAAATTATCCACTTCATATTGAGTCTACATCCCTTTGTCCTTTAAGTCTGAACACATTGTTCAACCCACAAGCTCTTCCCTACTTGATTGAGAACCTCATTGTCTCTCTTATATGAGCTTTCCTTTTCTGGAGGATTGAAGTGGTGGAGGCCCAACTGGAAGGAAATTAGTTTTGTAGGTTTCGAACTGTGCCAACACGGAAGTTTGTAATTCATTCACTTCTGTTGATTACATATTAATAGAAATACTCTTTTCTCGTCCAATTAATATCTTGCAAATATTTGAATTATTATTCCATGGGCATATTTGTTATGAATGTTGATGGATTATGCTATTGAATGTGCTAACATTATATATTATCACCATATGCTTGCGTTTCTTGGTTGTTGAGGACTAGTTGCAGGTGTATTGCTTTGAGTGAAGTGCTCAATGATGGACTTCATCAAACGTTTGGATGAGTTAGGCCTTTTATCTTGTCTTGCTAGCATATTTGTTTATATAGCATACTTGAGATTAGAGTTGATTTCTGTAGTCATTTTCGTTTGTTGTGGTTTACCCCTATCCATAGAGATATTTTCCTTGTAACAATCATGCACCCCATCAAATATGATTTTTTCATGCTCTTATTCATGAACAAATATGTCTTCCTTTTATTCAAGGCATACAGGTAGTCCATGTTTTTCAAACAATTCCTTTGACAACATTCACTTGAAATCAATTCACTTATGAAAATTGATTTAGTGAGAAATTATTTCCTAGACCTTGTATAACTAGAATGATTTAGATTGATATAAAAATGTCTAGTCCTAGACACAATGTTTCTTTGTAATGTCTCCACTATTTCATGATCCTCACTAGAAGGATTTTCCTTATCACTAGAAGGAATATCAAGCAAAACATTGTCAAGAAATTGAACTAGAGAATGTCGATCACCTTTATTTGTTGTAGCTGAATGATTGAGAACATGATCTTCATTCCTTGTTCCATCATCTTCATTGCTAATATCATTCATGAGAGGAATATAAAAATCACTAGAAATATGATTACCATCCTCACCAATGTCATTGGATTTTCCATGAAAATATTCACTTGAAGGAAAATCATCATCACCCATAAGACTGTCAATGCCATTAAGATCATCACTTGGAGAAAATTTTCCATCATCCTCATCGGTACCTTGAAAATGCTCATTTGGAGGAAAATCATCATCAACATCATGGCCACCATTGACATAATCATCTTCATTGCTTTAAAAATCCCCACTTAAGTGAAAATTTTCACCATCCTGCTTAGTGCCTTGAAAATCTTCATCAATATCTTGAAAATCCTCACTTGGAGGAAAATCAACATCATCAACATTGTTGTCTTTTAATTTATCACTCAGGAAAGAGTGTCCACCAATGGAATAATCATCTTCACTACTTTGAAAATCCCCACTTGAGAGATATTCTTCATCATCCTCATTACTGGATTGAAAATCCTCACTTGGAGGAAAATCTTCATTATCCTCATCGGTACCTTGAAAATCCTCACTTGGAGGAAAATCATCATCACCAACATTGCTTCCTTTAAATTCCTCATTCGGGAAACACTTTCCAGCATTTCCATAATCGTCATCATTACTTTTAAAATCCCCACTTGGGGGGAATTCTTCATCATCCTCATTCGTGCCTTGGAAATCCTCACTTGGAGGAAAATATTCATCAGTACCTTCAAAATCCTCACTTGGAGGAAATTCATCATCACCAACATTGTTGTCTTTAAATTCCCCACTCGGGAAAGAGTGTCCACCATTGTCATAATCATATTCACTACTTTTAAAATTTCCACTTGAGGGAAATACTCCATCACATTCATTGGTGCCTTGGAAATCTTCATCGGTACCTTGAAACTCCTCACTTGGAGGAAAATTTTCATCCCAATCATTTAAACGTTGATCATAGTCTCCACTTTGACCTACATTTTGATTATTTTAATTACTATTAAACTGTTGAATAGATTTATCACCATCATATTCCTCCTCTTCATCATCGATGCCTTCAAAGTCCTCTTATTTAGGACTTTCATGAGGAACATGTTGAATAAAATTTCTTGCACTATGATCAAACTCATGACTAGCTGAAAAACACGACAGGTCATTTTCATTACAAGCATTCCTATCACGTTTCCTAGTCCCAACAAAAGAGGTATGCGAACAATTTACTGATGTCTTAGAAATAAAATCTTCTTTCCTCCAAAATTTCCCCCTCAAATTTTTCCCTCCAAAATTTCCCCCCAATTTTTCCCTTTATTATTTTCCCTTAAAAATTAAAAACAACTTTTACTCTTTTATTTTGTTATTTACATGTCAAATACAATATTTCTCATGTTTATTTATTTATCCCACATTCATTAAACATAGCAATGATCCATATAATTTTAGGTATATGTGTAGATAATATACCTAATTTTTAATTTTCCCACATTCGTTATAGTAACAATAATTTATATCACTTGTGTTATATATACACAGTCTTGTTTTATCTTTTTACATTGTGTGATATCTTGGGCAGTATTCAATGAACGATTTGGAGCAAGCTACAGGGGAGAAACATCGAGAAGACATTTGAGGAGAATCTAGCATTTTAGAGGTTAGTTATTTTTAAATTCTTACCATTTACCAAAACAACAATGATAAGATCATCTTTGAATCACATAATAATTTTTCATGTGAAAATTAAAAAACCTTAATTTGTTTTAGATGTTTTCTAATTTTTTCTAAAAAAATCCCAACTTTTTTAAAAAATCGAGACTTTTTTAAAAAAAAGTCAAATTTAGGTATAGTTTTGTAAAAAAAAAATAGTTTTTTTATTGGTTTTTACTTAAAGTTTTTTTAGTTTTGGCACATGGTGGTTACTGGGAAATGTTTGGGGCTTGGCCATGGGGCTGGGGCGATGCCCGCGCATTGCCCCAGCCCCTACGGCCAAGCCCCGAGTGCGTGGGGGATGGGGCAGTTCCCGACATCACCCTAGCCCGACCAGCCCCATGGCCAAGCCGTGGGCACGCCCACGACCAAGGCACAGTCCCGACATAAGCCTAATAACTCCATGGGTCAAAAAAATTTAAATATGGTTCAAATTTTTTTAATTGTTTTTAAAATAGTTCTTATATTCAATGTTTCTTTTTAGTTTATTATAATGTAAAAGGCCTAATTTTATTGTTTTATCTTATAGGAAAATGGTAGGAAAGAGATTATCTATGAATATATCTGGATCACGACCTACAATAATGGCATCCAAAATTGCAACTATATCCTCCATGAATGTTAGGCAACAAAATGTTAGCATAACACCTGAGCTATCAAGGGCAATGAAGAATGTTAGAGAGTGGAAATATGTGGAAGGTGAAAACAAACTGGAATATTCTTGGTTTGTTAAATACAAGCAAGGCAACAATGGAGATCATACATATTTGTATTGTGCTGAATTAGAACATGTGCAAGAAAATTATTAGGCACGTGACTTGTTACGAGATATATATTTGATGCCAGCCACATATATTATTTATGCACTTGTCAAACAAGGCAGAATTTATATCAAGTTTATATATTGTTTCAAATTGAACAATTATAACAAGAATGAATGTTTTTCATAATTATGTGCATCCATCGTTGATGACATTGAGAAAGGAAATGAAATTTTTTTATTTTTATTTTTGTGTCGTTTATTATTTTTAGTATCATGGTAATGTTTTAATTTTATTTAATATGAAAATGTTATATTTTATTTTTACAGGATTTTGTTGAATGACTTTCACATATGCTAGTGGGGATTTACTCTACATAGAATAATAACATGGATGTCATCAACACTTTTCATATTGAAAAGACACAAGAAGGAAGGAAAAATAAACAAAAAGTAATGGAGGTTGAACCTGCAAGAGTAGACAAAGAAGAACATGAAATAAGAAAGAAAAATCCTCATTCTAGAAATCCTAAAAGGGTTACATTTGAAAATGAGGAAACTCCAAATGAAGATGTTGTTGAGATTGGTCCCAATGAGGTTATCACTCCTTCTCGCAAAAAGAATAAACAAGATAAACACAAAAGAGCGATGGTTGATGATGAATCTACTCCTATTGATTATGAAGAAATCAATTATTTAGATGAAACACATTTAAATCATAAGAGGAAGAAAACAAATGTTGATAATGTTTAAGAAGCCATCATTAGGTCAGAGTATTATAGTGAAAGTCCTGAAGGTAGCAGAGAAATAATAACACTAGGTGTTGATCTAGAGGATGGTATTATGAAAACAAAAAAATATGTCATTCAAAATAGAATGAGGATGGTGAACTTAGTTGATGATGGCCATACATTTCAGTTGAATGTGAAACAACTTTATAGACCCACAGAAGGGAAACAAAAATATGAAATTAGAAAACCACATCAGTTGCATATTCCCAATTTGAAAGCATTGATTAGGTACAATCCATATGCACATGTGGTTGACTACCTAGTTCTTGTTGACCTAATGGAAGTTCCTACGAGGGAAGAATTTGATGGATCAATTTTTTTTTACTACAAATATTATGTGATTGGAGGAAATCATTCTTCAGAGGCTAGAAAAGAATTGATGCAAGAATATCCCAATAATCCTCTTTTTGAGATAGTCAAATGCATAATTTATGTTGGTTTAATAGATTCAGAAGCAAAGTTACTAGCATGGGATCATAACACAGACAATGAGTACAGAATGTCTATGAATTTCATTCAAAGGGTGAGATTTATCCATAATTAATTTTCTGAAATATGTTGTGGGGAGAGATCAAATGTTGATGTCAAGTTTTGGAAGCAATGTTGTATGGAAATAGGATTCCCACCTCATGATGAAAATATAAAAGAAAAAAATCACAAAGAAAGTGATATATTTATAGTTGTGGATATATATTTTCAATTCAGACTTAGAACTAGATAGGTATGGGATTTCATAGATGATATATTCACCCTATGAGAAAATATTAGTATAAAAAATCAGAGAGTTAAGAAGGCTAAACCATTGATATTGTTAAGGTCCTAACCCACACATAGGTAGATTAATGTATTCGGATGTAATAAAGGTCAATATTAATAAGACCTTTCAATAAAATAGAATAAGGCGGATGTAAGAAGACCTAATAGAAGCTTCCGCTTCTAGAAGGATATTCCTCTAGATGCTTCTTTTTAGTATAAATAGGAGTCGAGGGTATTGAGAACCCT
>JASDQU010099860.1:399077-419417 GCA_032191745.1 Picea mariana
GCAGTTCCCCTTTCAAGAAAGGTGGACCTCCTTCAAGTCCTTTGGTATAACTCTCTCCTTGAACGACCCCTCGACCTAGTCATGTCAAAGAATATTGGCCAAAATCAAGTGTAAATTTCAGTAGTGAGGCTCATAGTGGTTAAATCTAGCTAGGTGCATCATTCTTCTCAAATCAGTTCTCTTTTCCCTTCTAGTTTTTCAATGCTTAGGTTTTTTGGCTCTAATTGGAGTAATTCATAGAATAGCTCAAGATTTGAAAAGGTTTTTATGGCAGGGATGAAAAACCAACACAAATAAATTCCACATGGTAAGCTAGGTATTTTTAAGAGCACCCAAAGATAGAGGAGGTTTGGAAATTACAGATATTGCACTTCTCAACTTAACAATGGGATGGAAGATGACATGGAGATTGATTACTGGGAAAGATGATTGGTGGGAAAAGGTACCGTGGAAAAAATATTTCAATTCAAGAAGGAAAATATGAATATAAAGGAAGATAGATATGTATAAAGGCTCTCACATATGGAGGTTAATAAAATATGCAATTCCTTTAATCCATGAAAGACTCACCTAGATTCTAGGAAATTGAAAAGATATAAGGATATGGAAAGACATCATAATGGGTCACAAGCCATTAGATAGTTGCACATAGATTATTCCTCTTGAACTTTGTTGAATGAAATAAACCAACTCACTCTTTTTGATATATTGAAATGGTCCTTGTCCTCGGGAGATTGGTAGGGATGGAAATTTGATGAGCCCCCACCCCCTTATGACCCTTGATTTCTTATTTGTCTATAGTCCTCAAGGGCTTTTCACCCAATAACATTCAGATGATAGACCTAGCATGGTTGGGGATCTTCTGGTTATTCTATTAAAGAAGGATATGTAAATTGACTTCAATATCCTCTTCTACCTCAATGCTCCTTTGGAAAAATGTATGGTTCCCTAATGGTTTTCTAAAATTAAATGTTTTTTTTATTAGCTTTTGATGCATGGAAAAATACTATCAATTTTCCCCAGTCAAAGATGGACATTGTTGAGTTGTTTATTCCATATTCTTGTAAAATATGCATATGTAATAAAATTACTATTTCCTTCAACATCTTCAACACCTTCAAAATATCCTTTGTACAAGTTGTAGATTTCCCTCCTTGAAAAATTATATGGAATATGTATTGTGTCTCCATATGGCATACACTCTCCATGTTTGGAAAAGAAAGCACGCATCCATGACAATGTAGTGTTTGTCAATGGCCCACTCTCTTGTCCATGATGTACCTTTGAATAAAATGAAGGATCTTTTTCCAACTTTGTATGGATTCTTGATAGACGAAGACTACCAATTGAGTGATTTTTTTTGAAATACTTTCTGCAAAGTAAAATATTCCCAATGCGATAATCATATCCTGTATTGGTGGATATCATTGTTATAGCAAGATTTTCCTCACCCCATGCAAACTTGCACAAAAGGCCTTTTTCCATTTCCTTGTGCAGACTTGAAGTCCCTTTTTGCAAATCTCAGAGCTAAAAACATTATTTTTCCACATATATGTGCCCTACCTATAGTACAACATGCATATACGCAGGTTTCACCACTGATCCAGAATCGGATCGAGGAGGCTTCCCAGGTCCAGAAAAGGCTAAAAAATGAAAGTTTTCAGAATCAGACGAAACCAATTCCATTGTGACCGGATCATCGTGCTGATTCCGTCCATATATTTACTTCCTCAAAAGGATTCTGTATGCAAGAGTTATCACACTCTGACCATTTTTCCAAATAGGTAAAGAGTCAAACAGGTCAACAATAAAAAAGTCAACGCTGACGTGGCAGCGTGACATGTGATAAAAGCATAGTGGGCCAGGCTGTACATATGATGTGGACCAACCCAAAGGTGACACGTGTTGAAAGGACATGTGACAGATACAGTCAGTGGACACGTGGTAGACAGGTATTGCTGATTGGACAATATGATGACACGTGGGCGAATCTCGTTTTGACATGTGGCAAGTTTCTGGAAAAAGTTGTGGTGCCACATGGCACTTGGTTACTGGTTTGTGAATCATTGCAAAATTTTGTGGAGTTAGTTGGAATCGAACACCAAAGATCTCCAATAAGCAAAGTGCCTAAACAAAGCACTGAATGCCAACGCACAATGTTGATTCTTGTTTAATATAATCCAATAAATGTTATTTAAAATGTTGTGATGTTATATGTTGGGGCGAAAAGGCACTGGGGCTAAGCCCCCGCCCACGATTTCATTACAACATATGACCATGGTTATGAAAAAGGCGCTCTACCACATTTCATACACACGGGGGTTATTGCTTAAGACCCAGGCCCTTCCATGTATATCGGGGCTGTGACCAACACCTAAGCGTGTAGATAAGGGGGGTGTGGTCATATCAATAGTAGCCATATGATCAGGTATTTCGGAGGAGAGGCCAACACGCAACCCCTAGGGTGCTGACGCTTGGCCATATTAACCATGTGATCTTATTTGAGGGGGCGCACACCAGTCCAAACGGGATAAGCCCATAAATTTTGCAAAAGTGGGTTATTTCCTATGGTTTTTGGATTTTTATTTGATTTTTATGCCTATTAATATTGGATTTTGCCCATTTTTGGGGGATATTGGGCTCTTTTTGAGCCCAAATTTTGGGAGGAAGTTGGGGAATGATAACCAAATTTAGATATATATATAAACCAGGACTTCTTGAGGTCATGGAAGTACAATTAGAGAAGAGTTATGCTAAATGAAAGCCAAACCAAAGCCATTTTTATGCAGGGAAGCTGTTGAGGAGCGCATCTTTGCAGGCCATTTCTGGGAGCTCCGGTCATCTGTTTTGAGTGTCGTTTCTTCTGTTAGGTTCTATATATCTGGGAGAACAAGACCATATCAGTCTTGTAGCCTTATTGTACTACTATGATTTATTTATTGATCTTTGAACATAAATAAAGAAGCCTCACCCACTAAGACAAAGGCCCAGAGACGTAGGCGAGATTGCTGAACTTTGTTATCACTTCTCTTGTTATGGTATTCTGTTCTTATTGCTTCTTTTCAATTTTGTATATGTGTTCATGGCTGTGATATATTCTCCTATCTTCTTCCTCTTTCATTAATATTCTTAAATGGCTAATAAATGCATGCATAATAACTCAACCATAGTCATTTAAAAGATCATTTTCAGATCAACCACTATAGCCCACGTACATCGAGATTTGTGCATAAAATTAAAAAATGGTGTCGGGTTTCCATTTCACATCATGAGATCCATGATCCTTGACCTTCCATATACTGGAAACATTCCGACTCAACCCTTTAGTTCCACTTTAAGGCTACAAATGGGCCAAATCCGAGCTATGGAAAAGAGAAGAATTCAACTTTGAGAGCAATTCACTTAATATTGAGTCTACATCCCTTTGTCCTTTAAGTCTGAACACATTGTTCAGCCCCCAAGATCTTCCCTACTTGATTGAGAACCTCATTGTCTCTCTTATATGATCTTTCCTTTGGTGGAGGATTGAAGTGGTGGAGGCCCAGCTGGAAGGAACTTAGTTTCTTGATTCTGAACTGTGCCGACATGAGAGTTTGTAATTCATTCACTTATGTTGATTACATTTTAATAGAAATACTCTTTTCTTGTCCAATTAATATCTTGCGAATATTTGAATTGTTATTCCATGGGCGTATTTGTTATGAATGTTGATGGATTATGCTATTGAATGTGATAACATTATATATTATCACCACATGCTTGCGTTTCTTGGTTGTTGAGGGCTAGTTGCAGGTGTATTTCTTTGAGTCAAGTGCTCAACGATGGAATTCATTGAATGTCTGGACGAGGTAGGCCTTTTATCTTGTCTTGCTAGCATATTTGTTTATATAACATACTTGAGATTAGAGTTGATTTTTGTAGTCATTTCCGTCTATTGTGGTTTACCCCTAGCCATAGAGATATTTTACTTGTAACAGAATTGACGACCATAATGGGGACAAAATCTTCTTTTTTGGGGTTTGGAGTGTTTTTCTCCTTAGATTGCTCTCGTTTATATTGAATTTCTTTTCGTATGATTGCTTGAAAGCCTCTGTTCACTTCGAGTCTGAGTTTCTTAGCCTTCTCCTTAGCCTTGCTATGTTTTGACACATATACGTGGGTTTTTGCCTGATAGTCGTGTACATACATGTGTTGTCCTTCTGCAAGAAACGTATATACGTGTTGTTCTCCCGAACAGTCACATACATCACCCTTTGTTGCTTGGTTGCTGGGTTTGATGGTTGTTGGGTAGGTTTTGATGATTGCTGAGTATTCTTGGGTCTCTGTTATGACTGTTAAGTGTTTGTGCAATGACAAGAAACCTTTCTTTGATTGAATTTTTGGGTGGTGCCTTTCTCATCATCCTTTTCATTTGATTGTCCTTGCATCTTGGGCTGGGTGTTTTGATTCTTTATATATTACTTGATTTGTCTATGTTTACACACAATAGATTTTTTATATCAAATTGTTGTTCATTCCTTGCATTTTCATTCTCTTATATTGAAAATACAAAAATATTAGGCATTTTACGTTGTTGGCATTTTAATCTTTTGAGTCTTTATCATTGATCTTAGTACATGTAAAGAATGATTGCATTTTATTTAGAATTGCAGAATTGAATTGAAAATTGCATTTTGAAAAGCATATCATTTATTGGGATTGAAGTTAGGACTTTGTATTGTATTCATATTCATTTGTTTTACTTGCTAAGTCATAACATCACTAGTTTCACGACCGCACCTTTTTGAGTAAGCAAGGCTACTAAAAGTAACACTATAATTTAAAATTGATTAGTAACGATTTTATTTTTCTAGGGTGCACACACTAGCTTAGGATTTAGTTTTTGTGAGTAAACTTCTCCAAGGCTATTAAATCAACACATGTTTCTTACTAAGGGAGTGGAGAAATCCATTGTATAATCGATAATATTAGGAGGTTCCACTTACACTAGAGTTAAGCACGAGGTCGCGTGAGGTTGGTTGAAGGGATATCCCCCCGATACCTTCTTAGCATCAGATATATTTCTAGGGATCTATTCGTATATGGGGATCTTGCTAGTACCCTTACCTCTGTGAGAGGCAGTGCTTTCAAGGTTTCAGGTTTTGTTACCCTGCCCATACGGTGGACCTGACTTACGATTGTTCGCCTGTGCATCGGTTATATCATGGTTTCTTAGTTGCTTGACTTATATACCACATAGGTTACTTGCAAGGGTTATTCCGCAGGTACCCTGGGTCAGATAAGGGTCAGACAACACACAACCTTTATGGAGGATTACCTCTCATGGGGGATCTGACTGACTGGTTGTTAAGCCCACAAGGGCCCTTATAACTGATTATGATACCTACGATATTTAGCAGAGGAGTCTCAGGCCCCTCTTGGGCGAGGCATACCTACTTTAGAGAGGGAGGCCCCTTTCAGCCACTTTATCTTGTTTGTGTGCATATTGGCCATTTGATTATTTTTAGTGTGCTCTTTGATTACTAGTTGGCCTTAGGATTTGTTTTTTATATCTCGAGTCTTGAGTCATCGTGGAGCCAGACCAGCTTCCTCGCAGGTCTCACCGCTTGTTACAATTACCACCACATTTTGAGTCTTTTCCTTCTAAAAGGCATAAAATTATCAAACGTGGTACACACACCTCCACTTTTCAGACTTGTGATCATAAAAGGATGAGTATTGAAGAGAGTCAGCAAGATACTAGGATTCCTTCGACTCCCATACCTACTATAGTTAATGGTACCCCTTCAATGCCTTCAACCACAATGGTTGTAGTGTCAGAGGTTCCTATCATCACCTCTACCCATCCTATAGTGAATACTCAACCTATAGCCACGAACCCTTTTGGGTATCTTTGTCACTCACCGGGCTATAACATTCAGTCCATCCCTATGGCATCTAGTCCTTTTTCTTATGGTATGTCTAACTTCAAATCACAATTTTCAAACTCCATCCCAGTTGTTGGTACGAATAATAGCATTGGACTTGGGGGCACAAATCCTCCACATACTCCATTCTCATTTGGTGGCACTCATGTCCCTCAAACGACTCCTATCATTGTAGGCATTCCTCCTCTTAATCTCGGGTCTAATCCTGTTGCTTCTGGATGGAGTAACCAACCTAGAGGCCAAAATACTTCCCATGTTCCTTCCTTTACACCCACCTCCTCTATGCCAATTCTGAACAACATGTTTGGAATGATGAATCCACCTTTATCCTCCAGGTTCACACCTATAGGAGGTCAGTTTAATACCTTGGGAAACTTCCAACCCAGAGCCACTCCGACTGGGGGCAATTTTTATAGCCCTCATCAGAACATTCCTACTGGAATGGTGCCCAAACAACCTCTTATGATTCAGTCTAGAGGAGGGAATTATAATCCCAGATAGGGCCATGGTACTTACCAGAACCATGGATGGGTTGCGATTCCCCAACCACAATATTTCCAGGAAGCTTGGGGCCAGATGTCGCAACCTCGTTTCCCTTTTATGGCCATGCTCAAACTGCTAGACTTGTCTAAGTTAACGAATGACCCTGTGCATCATGATCTGTCATGGACCTCTGTCCCCACTAAGCTTCCTTCAAATATTCCAAAATTTGAGGGAAGAACTGGTGAGGATCCTGGTGATAATGTTACCACCTTTCACCTTTGGTGCTCTTCAAATTCCCTTAATGATGATTCTATTCGGTTAATATTTTTTCAATGCACCCTCACGGGGGTTGCCACAAAATGGTATATAGAGCTACCTAGGGGGGCATACAAAACTTTTAATCAGTTGGTTTTAGTCTTCCTCAATCACTTCCAATTGTCGGTTCGTTACAATGATGGCATCAAAATTCTGTCGACCTTTCGTCAGGATAGAGCCACTCATATATCATATCACATATAGGAGTGGTGTAGACGGAAGAGGTTGATCAAGGCCCACATACCCCCAAAATTCTTGCTAGAGTGGTTCTTTAAATCTCTCATGCCTTATATTTCGAAGGATGTTTCTACATCTAGGGTTACATCCGAGGAAGAAGTGATTTTTAAATCCCAATAGTTATATCTTATATATGATCAGTCTAGGATGTTATACGAGATTCTTCCCGATGCACCGAGGTCAAACTATGACCCTAGACAAAATCCCATGCCTCATGTCGATGGCATTTTGGGCTCCGTCAATGTGAAATCCACAGAACCGGGACAAGATATTTGAAAGAATTGTCTCTAAACCATTCTGTAGGAGGGACAACTTCGTCTATGTCCTCTAATCCCACTCAATCGATGGATGTACGCTCTGTGCAATCATCGACCAACCTGAATGGTAACCAACAATCAGGAGAGAATAAGAAGAAAGGATGTAATAATAATCGTAAGGGTGGGAAGAATAATAATAAACCTAAAGACAATGGTAATAATGAGAAGATGAATAATAATGTTGGTGAGAGAAAGAAAGAAAGGCGGAAGGTGAAGTTTCCCTGTAAGCTTTGTACATATGATCACCTTACCCATTTATGCCCCAAACTCGCAGAAGATGCGAGGCTTTATCTCTATCAGTGGCACAGGGGCAGACCCAGGGTTCAAATCTAACAACACACCAACAAGCCCTAACTACCAGCCCTTTCAGAAATTCCTACAAAGCAGATGAAGTCTCACCTGAAGTAACAATAATGGGGGTTGCAGGACACATGTGTCTACAACTAGGGGAAATGCAAGAGGATTCCAGAATAATCAACCCAAAGTAACTCAATAGTGTTATGTTCAGCTCCGCGAAGTGAGTTATATATATTATCTTCAATAGTTGAAAATAATAATGAAATAACAATATAACAACTAGAAAATAACAAAATATCAATCACAAAGAACAACAAGATTTACATGGTTCACCATCTCCCTAGGGCTACGTCCATAGAACAATGTTTCTTGATATAATAGATGAAAAAATACAATTCATTCTGCACACTTAGTTGTATATCCTCTCTCTCTCTCTCTCTTCCTCTCTTTCTCCCCTCCCTGCGCACCCAGCTGCAAGGTTGATCTTCGCACCCAACTGAGGATCCAAAATACAAAAATGCCTTACAACCACAATAGTTCTATCTCAATATCGCTCTCATCAATAATAATAGTAACGACCCTCTCAACTCTTCTAGACCTTTATTTATACATTTCATGACTCTTAGACAACCTTAGATCGAAGCCTAGGTGTCAAAACCCTAGGTTCCAAAACCCTAGGTCCACTTAACCTGCACTTTAAGGACTTCACCAACTTGTCCTTCCTTCTTCTCCGCGAGGTGCTCCAAAGAACCTATTAGTATCTTCTTTCACTTGTTGAGTTGTCCATGATCTATCTCGTTTGTTGCTTTGTCTTCCTTGATCTTCTCTTTCAACGGCTTGCTTTTCCTTTACCTTGTTCCTTATTTTGTGCTTCTTTAACCACTTCGACCCCTCCTCGGTTTGTGTGCTTCCCGCATAGTTCGTACTTTGTATTTCTTCTTCTTTAATATTTTCCTTCTTCCTTAGTACATAACCAAGGGACAACAATCACCCACCATGATGACTAATCCTTTTCCACATAACCAACACATGGCCTCGAGCTCCTCGAATGCCGAAAATGTGGCGAGTGGGAGTCAAAACCCATCGACGCAAGACAATGACTGTTTATGCATCAATATGGTTAAATATGAGGTTAATGTAGCCACTCAATCTTGCGATTACAATTATCCACAGACTGTACATGGTCTAGAGTCTACCCCTCCTCTGAAGACGCCCTTACAGATTGAAAAATCGGAGCCACCGCTTCATATTCCTAAAGGAGTACTCAAGCGCTCTACCCACAATCCTAATGCTATAGTCGCCCGGAATTACTCTATTGTTGAAAACCTGGGTCAAGCCCCTTGTGCAATGTCAGCTCTAGAGGTACTCCAAAGGTGTCCTTCACAGAGGAATGCCTTGCTATATGTATTAGGAGATCTATATCATTGTGGCTCAAAATTTATCTAGTTTGACGTCATAGATGTGAAGCCTCACCTTCCTTACCATGTGGCATTCCAAATCCATGTGGGTTACTCGAAGTATACCATCAAGTGTATTGTTGTTGATGAAGGCGTTGCAACATGTGTGATGTCCCTCATCTATTGGAAATCCCTTGGCTCTCTGACCCTTTCTCAGTCTCCAACCATGTTGACTTCTTTTGACGATCGTTCCTTTCACCCTCACGGTATTCTTCCTGCCTTTCCAGTCCATTTAGGTGGGAAAGTAGTAGAGGTGGATGCCGAGGTGGTTGATGTGCCCCTTGACTATAACTTTTTACTATGATGCAATTGGACTTACACCATGAATGCAATCATATCGTCTTTCTTCCATACTCTTTGTTTTCCTCGCGATGGGAAGATCATGACGATTGATCAGTTGTGCTTTGCGTATGCTAGTCCCAGTGCATCTATTGGACCGTTGATCCTCGTGATCGACAATTCTCAGCTGGCAGCTGAGAATATCAGGGTCAGAATGTATTCATCCCTTATGGGTACCTTTGAATTCATGGCACCGGTTCACCATAGTTATGCCATGTCCAGTAGGCCCGTTTCGTTAGAGAGGTCCATTCCTTTCCATACTTCCTATTTTAATGATACTTGGACCCTACCTTCCTTGACAATTTCTTGTGAAGGTCAGTCACATTCTGGAATGGTCATGCCACTATCCACCACAAAGATTTTGTATCAAGTTGTTCTTGACTCTTTCGTCGATCCGGATCCTATTACATCACATATGGATGAGGAGGATCCTATCCTAGAGCATGTGTGGACCGCTTCATCATCTTGTTCACATGACTTCCTCGATGAGACTTTGCCTTTGAATGAAGCTATCATTGAGGCCGTGAATGATTCTGAAAAACCTTGGGACAATATGCATCATCGCTCTTATTTTCTCCCAGAGCTTGCTAGAATTGAACAAGATGACTTTAGATCTACTTTGAGAGAGATAATCGGTCACGCCGTAGTTCCACTCGATACAGTCAACATTTATGCCAAGGAAAACATGGTGAGTATCTCCCCTACCGTCACAATCTATATCTTCCGTATCCCTGGCAAGATTGAAAATGTATACATCGGTGCAGATTGTTCGCCGGAATAAATTTTGATCTACATCGAACTCTTCAAGGAATTATGAGATGTATTCTCTTGGTCATATGAATATATGCTAGGAATCAACCCCTGAATTGTTGAACATGATATTAAAACTTACCTGGATCCTAATCTTGTTCGACAATGTCTTAGAGCTGTCAATCCCCAGAAAGCCTCTGCTATTAAGGCAGAGGTAGAAAAACTAATTAATGATGGATTTATCTACCTAGTTCCCTTGACTGAATAGGTATCCAATCTCGTTCCTGTGAATAAAAAGAAAGGAACCATCAATGTATGCATGGATTTTCGTGACTTGAATAAATCATGTCCTAAAGACAACTTCCCGACACCCTTCATCGATTAGATTCTCGACGAGTGTTTGGGAAGAATTTTTTTTTCTTTCATGGATGGATTTTTAGGGTATAACCAAATTCAGATTAAACTCGAGGACCAACATAAGAAGACGTTTATTTTCCCTTGGGGTAATTTTGCATACCGGAATATGCCTTTGGGGCTTAAAAACATCGGAGCAACCTTCCAACGTGCTATGACCTTCACATTTCATGATCTCAAGCATATAGTCGAATCCTATATTGAGGATCTTGCTACTCACTCCTGTAAGAAAGTGCATCACCCTAAGCACCTTCGGATAGTATTTGTAAGATGTTTCCATTATCACATTCAGTTGAACCCTCATAAATTTATCTTTTGTGTCAGGTCAGGTCGTCTTCTAGGATCTTTAGTCTCTGAGACTGGGATCATGGTAGATCCATTAAAGGTTGAGGTAATACTTTGATTTCCTCCCCCGGACACTATTCACCAACTTCAAGGTTTACAGGGGAGAGCTAATTTTTTACGTCGGTTTATAGTGAACTATGCCAATATTACTAAGGTTTTCATGCGTCTCTTGAAGAAGGAAACTCCTTTTATCTGGGATGAGCGAGCCCATGAATCCTTCGATGCTTTGAAGAAAGCCTTGGTATCGACGCCTCTGTTGAAGTCTCTTGAATACAATAGAGATTACTTTCTTTATACCGCCGCGTCCGAAGAGACGATTGGTATGGTGTTGGTTCAGGAGGATGATGAGCTCTATGACCACATCATTTACTATCTTAGTTGAAAATTAGTCGGCCCTGAACTCAAATATTCTCATGTTGAAAAGCTGGCTTTGGTTGTCGTTCACACAGTCCAACAGTTACGACATTATATATTGCTTTGGAAAACTACTGTGGTTTCCGATGTCAATCCGTTTCAATACATCCTTACCAGGCGTATCATCGGGGGAAAGTACAATAAATGGATTGTCATCCTACAAGATTTTGATCTCGATTTCGCTTCGGAAAAGTCCAAAACATCACTAGTTTTTGTAGAGTTAATATTTGACTTCCCTCGATTAGACGAGTATGTCAATAATGTTGATTCATTTGTGGATGAACACATTTTCCTTGTCTCGTTGTCAGACCCCTGGTATGGGGACATTGCTCTCTATCTTCAAACATTGAAGTTCCCTCAACATCTCTCGCAGGATGACCAACGACGTATACAATACCAAGATAAGAACTACCTTATCGTCGACGACACTTTGTATCGTCGAGGAGTAGAAAATATCATGTGTCGTTGTTTAACTCATGAAGAAGCTGACTCTATTCTAAACGAATGCCACGGTGGGGCTTGTGGTGGTCATCTATCCGAGCTTGCGACAACCCAGAAAATTTTGTGAGATGGTTATTTTTGGCCATCTATCTTTAAATATTGTGTTGAAGCGGTTAATAAGTGTCACCCCTGCTAGGTGTTTACTCAGAAAATGCGCTCGCATGTAGCCCCTCTCCATCCAGTCATTACTGTCGGTCCCTTCACCAAGTGGGGGGTGAACTTTGTGGATTGTAACCCAACATCGATTGGGGGGAATAAACACATTATCGTGTCCATAGAATACTTTACTAAGTGGGCCGAGACCATGCCTACAGTTAAATCTGACGGGAATACTGTCGCCTTATTTGTATTCAATCAAATTATAGCCAACATCGAAATCTCCAGTGATATTTTCACTGATCATGGTAGTCACTTTGAGAATGAAATGATGGAAGAACTAACATCTAAACTGGTGTTTAAGAATGGTCATTAGTCCCCTTACTACCCCCAGGAAAATGGATAAGTAGAGGTTGTGAACAAGTCTCTCAAGACCATTTTGCAAAAAAATGTCATCCAGATTAAATCTGACTGACATATCATGCTAAATACCACACTTTGGGCATATCGAACCTTGGTCAAGACTTCCACCAGTTTTTCTCCTTTCCACTTTTTACACGGTGTGGAGTTGATATTACCTATTGAATGTGAAATCCCTTCTCTTATATTGGCAGTTGCGCTCCTACCTGACACTTTCGATCTCGAACGACGCCTTGTACACCTAAAGAGTCTAGATGAGAAGCATCGAGATGCCTCTATGGCTATTGAAGCGAATAAAATATGTGTCAAGGTCCAATACGATAAGTCTGTTTGTCCTCGGTTGTACATTGAGGGTGACTTGGTCCTTCTATATGATTAAGCCCAAGAACCACTGGGGGTAGGTAATTTCAAACCCATGTGTCATGGCCCCTATATCGTGCAATGTGTCTTAGAAAAAGGATCCTATGAATTAGAATATTATGAAGGAAACATGTTGGTTGAGCCCAGGAATGTGCTCTATTTGAAAAGATATTACGCTTGAGCCCCAAGCTTAGGCATAACTCTTTGTACACTAATGTAATTTAGTGTATATATCTTTTCCCTTTATTTTTATCTTCAGCTTTCTTATCGAGTTTTCCCTTGGTTGGAAGATGTCAACGGAGTCTTTGGTCTACTTAGGATTCATAGATAGGTCTAGTCATCATACACGAAACTTGGCTTCCACCACTTGGGTTGTTTACTCACTAGAGGGTCTGATGGTGTCTTCAGGTGGCATATGCCTAGGGCCATCCACGAATAATGTGGCCAAATATAACGTCTTTATAGAACTTTTGCGCGGTGCCATTTCACATGGTATTCGCTCTTTAGACGTTTTCCCGGACTCCTAGTTAATAGTATGTTAGTTGAATGATAGTTAACGATTCATATGGGTATGACTTTTGGAAAGACAATTTGATTTTATTACTTATCATCACATACCTACGAGTTATAATTATGTATTTGATGCATATGTTAATTTTATTTTATATTGGCATTTGTCACATAAGTAAAGAAAATAAAACATTCTCATCAATGTACACATTGTAACATAATCAAAGCTGAAGAACCATGTTTTTATATATATTTCAAAAAATATGATGTTTATGGTACAAAATTGGGGCTAATACCCTCAATATACATATACAACTGATCATACAATAGTCATGACATCTACGCCTGTAGCGCCGGATGAGTGTCATGATAAAAAACTAAGGCGTTTGTGAGACATCAAAAGAGTCGCTCCAAGCATAGGGCACACCTACCACTTGTCATTGCATAGCCTCCGACAGATCCTCCACCTGAACCATAGGAATCCTCTATTTCAAACGAGAAAGCTTTCCCTACAAGTTTTGAAGGACTCTCTCTGCATCCCCTCCTATTTCCTCATCTCCTTGGTGACTTTGACGATGTCGTGGAAGTCTGTCTGTCCATAATGGACCTACATCTACGTCGCATACATGTCTAGTTAGTATTTAACATCATCCAAAAACATTTTTGTTTTCCTATACAAAAATACAAAAAAATTAAATATTTAAAAAACTTTGACATACCTATGTCTCTGTAGGCAGTCCTTGGTGGTAATGGGATGTTAGGATATCCTCTGAAGTAGATACCTGTGTAAGGTTAGTCATCCGGAGCTATGACCTATCGTATCCACCAGAAGAAGAAGTCATCGTTGTAGGGTGTTGGCAACCTACCTCCCCCCTGCCGCCTCATCACCTCGGTCCACTGTGCCATGGCTGGATTGTGAGGTCAATGCAGAATAATATTGACTCTAGGTCCCAAGCCTAGAACCCTCTTGAAGAAAAAGATACACAAGATAGAAGAAAACCCATAGTTCGTCTTACTGCCCTTTTTGCATTCTGTCAACTGGCTCTTCATGTTAGCCACCAGTGAGGTGCACTAGTCGTAGACTGTGGGTCTCAAGCAATCCAATAAGTAGAACATAAGTGTCCTCGATGATTGGTGCAAAGAGGTTGATCCTGTGATCTGTGTCAAGACGAGGACAACAATCTTGAGGCTATGATTGTTTATCTCTCTAATGGGGAGTTGACTCCTGACCTTATTGGTCCCTGAAATACAATGAGTGTCTATGTATTCCTCGATTTTCATACTGCTCCCATCTCCCTGGGCTTTGAGGTTGACCACCTCACCCTGACATGAAAATCACGTCAAGAAATAAATTTCCTCGACTTAAATCCTTAATGGTTTTCCGTCAAGGTTCAAGCTCTCACTATCTGGATCCCAGTAATCCACGAGCAACTGTAGAAATCTCACTTGGGCTCTCATATCTTTGAGAGCCCAAAACTTATATAGCCCACATCTTTTCAAGGCCATTTGGGCCCTTGGATCTCTCTCCACTGCAACATCTACCTCCTCATGTTCTCTTTCCCTCCATTCTAGCGCCATCCGTCAAGAAACAAACCCTTTTTTGAGTTAGCAACCACTAAAAACATTTTTTACGGACTTATACGCGAGTTGTAGTGTTCATAGTTGCGTATAGGGCTGATTATGCACTGACTGTATTTTAAACAACCACGTATAAGCATGTGTATATGCGACCCAATGAATTGTAGCCCACATACACCTAAAATTTCAATTTGCGTCCTAAATAACTTAAAAAATGGAACCTAATTACAAAATCTAATCCATTGAAAAGAAATAGGAGAGGAGTATGAGTTACCTGGTCTAGACGGTTGTCGATTCCATCGCTCGTAGCTCCTGCAATCACCAGTTGAAGTTCAGAGGTAATTTAGCCCAAAATCCACTATTTGGGTAAACAATACAAATGGTATAGTAAATTTGTTTTTTTACTATTTATAGCAATTTTTTACTCACTTTGCATAGTTTCGGACAATATTTTGGCCCAATGGACTAATACGACAATGAATTGAGTTGGTTTTTGTAGTTTTATCCAGGGATTCTTGCGGTTTTCAGTGCCATGTCACCCGCTCATAACTTTGGAAAGGTATTTTTATTACCTAGCATATAGGATAGGTATCCATTCCATCATACACATTTGCATCATCCTATGACTACCACTCATATGCCTTAGGTACGAACCAATTTTATAGCAACACAGAACCTTCTATCTGCAACTAGAAGTTTCGTTATCAAATGGTAGATACTTACCAAACATGGGTACCTTATTTAGATCCTTTGCTTCATTTGGTGCTCATGCAGAGATTTTTTCCATAGGACTGAGATTCCCTTATAGCTAACACATGAATTTATGATGAATCTCATTTCTTACTCATAAAAATGTTGATTTATACCTAGAGGACTCCCAAGTGAGTTTGATTTAAGCTCTTTTCCGACTCGTTTTCAAAAAGTAAAAAAATTTCTCAGTGAACTTGTCTCTTTCACAGTCGTAAATTGGATTTGAAAGGACATCTATTTGGTTCAAGTTTATCCATTTTTCAAACCAAGTAGACTAAGATCATGAAAAATTACATTTTTTTGGCATTAGGTTGCAATTGCATCTCATGCCCTTGCTTGCAGTATTAAGCCTATTGTCGGTATTTCTTTTGTGTTATAAGCCGTTTACCTCAACATTTTTAATCCTCAACCAAGCAGAGCCTTGTTTATATCCTTTGTAGCTTGAGACCCTATACCCAAGAGGAAACATTCCCCAGAGTGTCCATCTCCCACATGCACCCCCCTTGCATTGAGCATAGGTATGTTCCACTGTTGGAACTAGTTTTTCTTACTTGCAACACTCGTTTCCTCCTCTGTATCATAGCATTCATTTAACTATGAAAAAAAAAGATGGTTGGGAAGGGAATTATCTTATATTGGTAGTAGTTGTGTCATCTTTGAATATAGGACAATTTTTTTGAGTCCACTTGTCATCACAATTTTGGGTTTAGCATGACCTTAGGAAGATGAGCTCGTTACAGAGAGTTTACTCCTCCGATTGGTTACTCTTCCAATCCCTATGGAGAGTTTGATTGGTGCCTCCTGCATCTCAAAGTTTCATCATTGATTCTATGCTGCCAGAGTCTTCCATATGTCCCATGATCTTGTTCAAAGGATGTCTATCAACCTGTGTCAGCCACTTCTCATAACTCTTGACTTTGCATGTCAGCCATACCCTTAGTGTGTCTTAGAATCACATGAAGCTGTAGTCCTATTTGAGTACCTTGGTCCTACTTTCCTCATTGGTAGGTAACCTTGAACCTAACAATCAACATTTCATCATTGGTCATTGACTTGGTGGTTTCCCTTGTGTTCGAAGGCAAGACATATATTCACACATTGGGATTCGTGTAGTGTCTTGGATGCCATTAGCCTTATTGGTGGTTTCCTCACCTTTGTCAACAATTTTCCTTATTGGCTGTTATTCAGAGGGTCTTTTTCATGTATTGCTTGCATCTGGCACACACAAAAGATGCACATGGTTATTGGCTTGTGAACATGTTCTTCGTCCGATTTCCTCCAAATCATCAAGCTCTTACTTTGTACCTTGTGCTGAATGATGAGATATGCCTTAATTCTCTCCTTTCAGCGGGTCTCCTTCCATCGAATTCAACTCATCTATTATGGAGACGAGACCTAGAGTCCTATGAGTACCTGGAGGCCTGTAGTCATTAGTGGCAGGTTCTCTCGCCATCGACAATTGGGAATGCATCAATGTCTCTTGATCGATGGATTCTTCAAGTGTTCGACCCCAACTCCTTTATTCACACTTGTAAGAATGTACTTGGTGCCTTGATACCTATTTTCGTCATCGATAGGTTGTCTCGCATTTGTTAACGGTATACCTCAATGACCGGTAATCAAACGAAATCTCATCGTGTTTGACCTAAACTTCTTTATTCACACGATGTAGACTTTCACCTTTGGCAGATTGTGTAGAAGACTTGAAGACATCAATATGTATCCGCAGATTTCCTGAGTTGTTGCTTCCTTTTCATTGGACCAGTACCTATGTGACTTCAGTGATCATGGGAGATTAGATTGTACTCCATTGTATACAGATATCTTCAGATTGATTTTGACACTGGTTTTACTGATCCTTGTTTGTGACTATGACAACCTTTGGCATGTAACCACATTTGTATTTATTCATGGCCATAGACAGTTGTTTGTTATATTTTCACATGGATCTGTAGTGTAATTTAGATTGGCAGCCATGTATGCAAAGTCAGTACATATTGTAATGACCAACTAGTTCTTCTATTTGGGTCCCCATTACTCCACTTCTGGGTTGTTTATAATGTATTTCGGCCATCACAGATACTCCTCTGATCTCACACATTCGGGGGCATATTTTATAGCAAGGTTTTCCTCACCCCATGCAATTTTGCACACAAGGCCGTTTTCCATTTCCCTATGTAGACTTAAAGTCCATTTTTTGCAAATCCCAGAGCTAAAAACATTATTTTTCCACATATACATGCCCTACCTATAGTACAACATGTGTGTACGCAGGTTGCACCACTACAATCCATGTACATCAGGATTTGTGCCCAAAATTAAAAAATGGTGTTGGGTTTCCATGTCACGTCACAAGATCCATGATTCTCGACCTTCCATATAATGGAAATGTTCCGACTCGACCCTTCAGTTCCACTTGAAGGCTACAAATGGGCCAAATCCAATCTATGGAAAAGATGAGAAGAATTCAACTTTGAGAGCAAAGTTACTATGGAGAAATTATCCACTTCATATTGAGTCTACATCCCTTTGTCCTTTAAGTCTGAACACATTGTTCAACCCACAAGCTCTTCCCTACTTGATTGAGAACCTCATTGTCTCTCTTATATGAGCTTGCCTTTTCTGGAGGATTGAAGTGGTGGAGGCCCAGCTGGAAGGAAATTAGTTTCTAGGTTCCGAACTGTGCCAACACGGAAGTTTGTAATTCATTCACTTCTGTTGATTACATATTAATAAAAATACTCTTTTCTCGTCCAATTAATATCTTGCAAATATTTGAATTGTTATTCCATGGGTGTATTTGTAATGAATGTTGATGGATTATGCTATTGAATGTGCTAACATTATATATTATCACCATATGCTTGTGTTTCTTGGTTGTTGAGGACTAGTTACAGGTGTATTGCTTTGAGTGAAGTGCTCAATGATGGACTTCATCGAACGTTTGGATGAGGTAGGCCTTTTATCTTGTTTTGCTAACATATTTGTTTATATAGCATACTTGAGATTAGAGTTGATTTCTGCAGTCATTTTTGTCTGTTGTGGTTTACCCCTATCCATAGAGAGATTTTCCTTGTAACAATCATGCACCCCATCAAATATGAATTTTTCATGCTCTTATTCATTAACAAATATGTCTTCCTTTTATTCAAGGCATACATGTAGTCCATGTTTTTCAAACAATTCTTTTGACAACATTCACTTGAAATCAATTCACTTATGAAAATTGATTTAGTGAGAAATTATTTCCTAGACCTTGTATAACTAGAATGATTTGGATTGATATAAAAATGTCTAGTCCTAGTCCTAGACACAATGTTTCTTTGCAATGTCTCCACTATTTCATGATCCTCACTAGAAGGATTTTCCTTCTCACTAGAAGGAATATCAAGCAAAACATTGTCAAGAAATTGAACTAGAGAATGTCAATCACCTTGATTTATTGTAGCTGAATGATTGAGAGCATGATCTTCATTCCTAGGTCCATCATCTTCATTGATAATCTCGTTCATGAGGGGAATATCAAAATCACTAGAAATATGATTACCATCCTCACCAATTTCATTGGATTTTCCATGAAAATATTCACTTGAAGGAAAATCATCATCACCCATAAGACTGTCAATGCCATTAAGATTCTCACTTGGAGAAAATTTTCCATCATCCTCATCGGTACCTTGAAAATGCTCATTTGGAGGAAATCATCATCAACATTGTGTCCACCATTGACATAATCATTTTCATTGCTTTAAAAATCCCCACTTGAGTGAAAATTTTCACCATCCTGCTTAGTGCCTTGAAAATCTTCATCAATATCTTGAAAATCCTTACTTAGAGGAAAATCAACATCATCAACATTATTGCCTTTTAATTTATCACTCGGGAAAGAGTGTCCACCAATGGCGTAATCATCTTCACTACTTTGAAAATCCCCACTTGAGAGATATTCTTCATCATCCTCATTACTGGATTGAAAATCCTCACTTGGAGGAAAATATTCATTATCCTCATCGGTACCTTGAAAATCCTCACTTGGAGGAAAATCATCATCACCAACATTGCTTCCTTTAAATTCCTCATTCGGGAAACACTTTCCAGCATTGCCATAATTGTCATCATTACTTTTAAAATCCCCACTCGGGGGGAATTCTTCATCATCCTCATTCGTGCCTTGGAAATCCTCACTTGGAGGAAAATATTCATCAGTACCTTGGAAATCCTCACTTGGAGGAAATTCATCATCACCAACATTGTTTTCTTTAAATTCCCCACTCGGGAAAGAGTGTCCACCATTGTCATAATCATATTCACTGCTTTTAAAATTTCCACTTGAGGGAAATACTCCATCACATTCATTGGTGCCTTGGAAATCTTCATCGGTACCTTGAAACTCCTCACTTGGAGGAAAAATTTCATCCCAATCATTTAAACGTTGATCATAGTCTCCACTTTGACCTACATTTTGATTATTTTCATTACTATTAAACCGTTGAATAGATTTATCACCATCATATTCCTCCTCTTCATCATCGATGCCTTCAAAGTCCTCTTATTTAGGTCTTTCATGAGGAACATGTTGAATAAAATTGCTTGCACTATGATCAAACTTTTGACTAGCTGAAAAACACGACGCCTCATTTTCATTACAAACATTCCTATCACATTTCCTAGTCCCAATAGAAGAGGTATGCAAACAATTTACTGATGTCTTAGAAATAAAATCTTCTTTATCTGACGAAGCCATCCCTTCCCTCTAATAACATAGAATGATACAAATTCTCACCCTCCAAATGACATTCTTATAACTTGCATAATTATCCTTTCCCTCTA
>JASDQU010099860.1:419562-461425 GCA_032191745.1 Picea mariana
AAATCCCCCCCCCACCTAAATATTCCCCAAAATTTCACCCTAAAATATTCCCTCCAAACTTTCCCCCTCAAATTTTTCCCTCCAAAATTTCCCCCAATTTTTCCCTTTATTATTTTCCCTTAAAAATTAAAAACAACTTTTACTCTTTTATTTTGTTATTTACATGTCAAATACAATATTTCTCATGTTTATTTATTTATCCCACATTCATTAAACATAACAATGATCCATACAATTTTAGGTATATGTGTAGATAATATACCTAATTTTTAATTTTCCCACATTTGTTATAGTAATAATAATTTATATCATCTGTGTTATATATACATAGTCTTGTTTTATCTTTTTACATTGTGTGATATCTTGGGCAGTATTCGACGAACGATTTGGAGCAAGCTACAAGGGAGAAACATCGAGAAGACATCTGAGGAGAATCTAGCATTTAGGTATAGCTTTGTGAAAAAAATTTAGTTTTTTTATTGTTTTTTACTTAAAGTTTTTTTAGTTTTGGCACATGGTGGTTACTGGGAAATGTTTGGGGCTTGGCCATGGGGCTGGGGTGATGCCCACGCATTGCCCCAACCCCTACGGCCAAGCCTCGAGTGCGTGGGGGATGGGGTGATGCCTGACATCGCCCTAGCCCGGTCAGCCCCGTGGCCAAGCTGTGGGCACGCCCACAACCAAGGCACGGTCCCGACATAAGCCTAATAACTCCATGGGTCAAAAAAATTTAAATATGGGTCAAATTTTTTTAATTGTTTTTAAAATAGTTCTTATATTCAATGTTTCTTTTTAGCTTATTATAATGTAAAAGGCGTAATTTTATTGTTTTATCTTATAGGAAAATGGTAGGAAAGAGATTATCTATGAATATATCTGGATCACGACCTACAATAATGGCATCCAAAATTGCAACTATATCCTCTATGAATGTTAGGAAACAAAATGTTAGCATAACACCTGAGCTATCAAGGGCAATGAAGAATGTTAGAGAGTGGAAATATGTGGAAGGTGAAAACAAACTGGAATATTCTTGGTTTGTTAAATACAAGGAAGGCAACAATGGAGATCATATATATTTGTATTGTGCCGAATTAGAACATGTGAAAAAAATTTATTAGTCACGTGGCTTGTTACGAGATATATGTTTGGTGCCAGCCACATATATTGTTTACGCACTTGTCAAACAAGGCAAAACTTATATCAAGTTTATATATTGTTTCAAATTGAACAATTATAACAAGAATGAATGTTTTTCATAATTATGTGCATCCATCGTTGATGACATTGAGAAAGGCAATGCAATTTTTTTATTTTTATTTTTGTGTCATTTATTATTTTTAGTATCATGGTAATGTTTTAATTTTATTTAACATGAAAATGTTATATTTTATTTTTAAAGGATTTTGTTAAACGACTTTCATATATGTTAGTGGGGATTTACTCTACATAGAATAATAGCATGGATGTCATCAACACTTTTCATATTGAAAAGACATAAGAAGGAAGGAAAAATAAACAAAAAGTAATGGAGGTTGAACCTGCAAGAGTAGACAAAGAAGAACATGAAAGAAGAAAGAAAAATCCTCATTCTAGAAATCTTTAAAGGGTTACATTTGAAAATGAGGAAACTCCAAATGAAGATGTTGTTGAGATTGGTCCCAATGAGGTTATCACTCCTTCTCGCAAAAAGAATAAACAAGATAAACACCAAAGAGCGATGGTTGATGATGAGTCTACACCTATTGATTATGAAGAAATCAATTATTTAGATGAAACACATTTAAATCATAAGAGGAAGAAAACAAATGTTGATAATGTTCAAGAAGCCATCGTTAGCTCAGAGTATTATAGTGAAAGTCCTAAAGGTAGAAGAGAAATAATAACACTAGATGTTGAGCTAGAGGATGGTATTATGAAAACAAAAAAATATGTCATTCAAAATAGAATTAGGATGGTGAACTTAGTTGATGATGGCCATACATTTCAGTTGAATGTGAAACAACTTTATAAACCCACAGAAGGGAAAGAAAAATATGAAATTAGAAAACCACATCAGTTGCATATTCCCAATTTGAAAGCATTGATTAGGTACAATCCATATGCACATGTGGTTGACTACCTAGTTCTTGTTGACCCAATGGAAGTTCCTATGAGGGAAGAATTTGATGGATCAAATTCTTTTGACTACAAATATTATGTGATTGGAGGAAATCATTCTTCAGAGGCTAGAAAAGAATTGATGCAAGAATATCCCAATAATCCTCTTTTTGAGATAGTCAAATGCATAATTTATGTTGGTTTAACAGATTCAGAAGCAACGTTACTAGCATGGGATCATAACACAGACAATGAGTACATAATTTCTATGACTTTCATTCAAAGGGTGAGATTTATCCATAATTAATTTTCTGAAATATGTCGTGGGGAGAGATCAAATGTTGATGTCAAGTTTTGGAAGCAATGTTGTATGGAAATAGGAATCCCACCTCATGATGAAAATACAAAAGAAAAAAATTGCAAAGAAAGTGATATATTTATAGTTGTGGATAGATATTTTCAATTCAGACTTAGAACTAGATAGGCATGGGATTTCATAGATGATATATTCACCCTATGAGAAAATATTAGTATAAAAAATCAGAGAGTTAAGAAGGCTAAACCATTGATATGTGGCACAAGTAAGATAGGTCCCGACATAAACAATCTTCTAGATGATATGACTATAAACCTTGGAGATCAATACAATAAGTGAAGGATGATAAACTTATCATAACTATATTGTCGCATGTTAGGTCGGGAGAATTGTCAATGGAAGAAATGTGTGATGAATTTAAAAAGTAAGTTTCTTGAGTTATATTTATTTATGTTAGGACAAGAAAATTGATTTTTTCAGTTTAACATATCAATGTTCTAAGTATTTTGTTATATATATCATTATAACATTATTTTTGTTTTATTTAGTCATAAGGTGTATATGAGAATACAAGAGGAAATGGTCAAGATGTTGAATGAAGAAAGTTGGGATGTTGTTAAACTCAACTATCCAAATTCAAGTTCTTCAATAGTATTGCATTCAAAAATGTATGTTGATTTATTACATTCATATTTTTCATTTGTAAGTTAATTTATTTCTATTTTAATAGTTATAGATATATGACTATATTTTTGTTTGTTTTATTAAATATGCCAAAGAAGAAAACAAATGGAGTACTTGAAAATTTCAGAAGTTTTATTCAAAAAGCCAAGTTTGAAAGAGAAAGAAGGAGACGTGTTCAAAATGTTCAACTTGATGACACCCTTGATCACTACATTTGGAATGGGCTCGACACTATTCAATATAAAGTGATATTAGGTGATTGTGAACAACTTGCAAATATTGTTCCTAAAAGAGAATACTCCCTAGTTCTTGTGGATATCCTGTTGATTAATTGGATTGGTTTTCATTGATGTCAACCCTTGAAGAAAGTCTGGTAGAGAATTTCGATAGCACAAAGGTTTGGGTAATGGACCCAAGTTTGTTTGATGTATAATGGTATGAATTTTGATATATTTGTAGGTAATACTATTCTAGATGGATAGTACATGTCATGCCATTTCTGGTGGTATGTGAAATGTCACATAACTCCTCACGGTTTGAGAGTTATGGCCTTATGAAGTTGGAGGACCCTCATATGTTGGCTTGAAGCCCCAAAAGGTCAAAGAAGTCAAAGTGCTTGCAAAGAAGAAATATTTAAATAATAAAGTGAAGTGAAAAAGTCAAAGAGGATTATTTAAATAATAAATTAAAGTGACAAAGTCAAAGAGAATTATTTAAATAATAAAGTGAAGTGACAAAGTCAGAGATGATTATTTAAATAATAAAGTGAAGTGACAAAGTCAAGGAGGATTATTTAAATAATAAAGTAAATGGAGAGCTTTCTAATTATGGAGAGTGGTTATAATAAGTTTAACCCTAAAATGAGGAAAATGGGTTAAGTATTCAAGTGGCTATTGGATATATGGACAAGTGATAAATTGGACAAAGTTGGACATATGTGACTATGTGGACAAAGTGGTCTAGAAGATGCTTCTAAGGAAGCTACATGAAAGTATAAATTAGAGGCAAGGCTCTCTCATTTCAATCACACTTGAGCATATTGAATATCTATAGGTGACTGAGGTAACCAAAGGATATCTAAGCCAAATTTCATAGGGAAGGTGAAGTAAAGAAGGCCGAAATTCAAGGGAGGATAAATTCTTTTGATGATGCTTTCTATGGTATGTTATTTACAGGTCATCTCACCATTTTTGAAATAACGTTTTTTCTAGAATGATTCAGACCGTGAAATTGGGAGGCCATTGAGGAAACATATCCAAGTAGTTGTGGTACGAATTTCATCTTGTGGGTTGTTGTATTTTTGGAGTTACACTCCCTGGAAAATAGGGTTTGTGGCTAGTCCTGAAACTAGTCTAAAACAAGTGTTTCGGGTAAAAACATCATAACTTGTTCATTACATATCCAAATTTAGTAATACCAAATGTGTTGGTTAGATTATATTTTGTAGTATTATGTGTAAAATTTTCATATCCATACAACAAATATTCTGTGCGGGGCACACTCTACAAGTTCTCTCTCTAGAATAACCCATAATTCAACAAGGTATGCCATTTTTGCTATAACTCCTTTTCTGAGAGATTACAAGTAGTGAAACCTACAGGAATTGCATAAAACAATTTGAAGAACATTGTGTACTATTTTTAGATCTTTATTCATTACATGTACATAGTTATGATTATTTCAAGTTAGGGTTGTTGACTAATCCAAAACTAGTCATGTGAGACTAAAGTAAAGTTTGATGAAAATGCTAGTCTCTTGTTGTTAAAGTTAAGGAGGTTTGGAGGTTGAGGTATAGGTTGGTGCATGGTTGATGCACTTGTTTATGGTACAAGTTTATTATAGGTTGGTGCATGGCTGTTGCACTTATTTATGGTATAGGTTCATTACAGGTTGATGCATGGTTCAAGTTATTGGTACAGGTTGTTTGGTGTAGGTTTATCGGTACATGTTTACAACAGTATATCATACAGTGATAGTGTGATAGTGGTTCCATAATTCTACTTATACGTCAGGGCGATTGGACAGGGAAAGGACAGGTGGTTGTAGCCACCTTTCAGTTGTAGCCGGAGAACATAGGGGGTTGTAGCCTCTTTATGGTTGTAGCCAGAGATTTGGGGAGTTGGAGTTTCCCTCAGGTTGTAGCCTGAGAAACTAGGGGGTTGGAGTCTCCTTCCAGTTGCAACTAGAAAACAAAGGAAGTTGGTGCTTTCAATGAATGTAATTCTTCAAGACATATAAGAAAAAGCATTCCATGGTTTTCTCCCACTTTGGGTTTCCATGTAAAAACACTGGTGTATTATGTATGTGCATGATTGTACATTTGTTTATTGTATATTTACTCTACAAATATTGGATGATAATGTTACATTGATACAACACTTGCAGTATATGGTTAAAAAGGGTTAGATTTCTCTATTACTGATTCACCCCCCCTCTCAGGAATCCAACAATTGGTATCCGAGTCAGGTTCCTTCAGAAATCAGTTTAACCATTGAAAGGTAGATCATGGAGAGAAATAACATGTATAAAAATGGAATACCACAGTTTGATGGACAAAAGTATGCCTTTTGGAGCATAAGGATGAAGACATATATACAGGCACATGGATTTGAAATTTGGCAATCAATTGTAGATGGATACACAACACCAACAATTCTGCCGACAAATGACAAAGCTATGAAACTTGGTCAGAATAATTCCAAAACCACAAATGCACTTATGAATGGTCTTGGAGAATTGGTATTCACCAAAGTTTCACATTGTAAATCCGCTAAAGAGATTTGGGACAAACTTCGAAATATTTATGAAGGAGATTCAAAATTCAAAGCAACAAAGCTTCAAACTTACAGAGGTCAGTTCGAACAACTAAAGATGAAGGAAGATGAGAACATTGCATCTTAATTTTTATGATTCGATGAAATAGTAAATGCAATCTTGGGATTGGGAGAAGAAATCAAATAATCTGTAATTGTTTAAAAGGTACTAAGATCTCTTCCTATGATATTTGACCCTAAGATATAAACACTAGAATAAAGAGAAGATATAAACTCAATAAGCATGGACGAACTACATGGAATCTTCACAGCATATGAAATGAGAACTGAACAGGAAAATCCAGATATAAAAGAAGCAACCTTCAAAGCATCCAAAAGGTCAAAGCGAAAGGGAAAGCAAAAAGAAAAAGAACATAGCAAAAAAAGTGACAACTTAGAAGATGATGAAGAAGCGACCAACTTTGTCAGAATATTGAACAAGGGAACCAACGACAGGTATAAAGGTAAGCTTCCTTTGATTTGTTTTAATTTTGATGGTATTGGTCATTTTGCTAACAAATGTCCTCATAAGAAAAAGAGAAATGATGAAGGTTACTCAAATAGAAAAAAAACATATAAAGGAAAAAGAACCACAAATAAAGTTTTCAAGAAAAGCTTATGCACCAAAGAAGACATCTCATCATCAGATGAAGATGAAGTTAGTGACAGTGAGACAAAAAGATTTTTATTCATGGCAATATAAGACTCTAATAAAAAAGACTCCGAAGAATAATATGAAGAGGCTGAAGAAGAATATGAAGAGGCAGAAGTTGACTACCGAGAATAATTGTTGTGTTCCATAGAAGTTATCAGAAGAGAAAAGAAGAAAAACAAGAAACTACAAGCGAAACTAGACAAGAAAGAAGACACTTAGGAAATAGAACAAATGATCACAAATTTGAAGGTTCAAATTGAAGAAGATAAAATAATTGAAGAAGAACTCAAATAAAATCTAGAAGGAAGAGACAAGATCATTGGAAATTTGGAAGCATAAATTGTCACATTAAGAAAGGACCTTCAAAAGAAAAATATGCAAAACAACTCAAAAGTTTTGAATGACATTATCAGCAGTCAAAAACCTCATCATGACAAGTCTGGACTTGGATACAATCAGACATAAAATGGATCAAGCTCCAAAACAACAGAACAAGAAACATATCCAAAACGCTATGCAGAAACAATTAAAGGGGATATGAAGGTCTACAAATAAAATTACAGGGATACTCCTCCACCGATAAGATTCGTATTTCATAATCAACGACTGACAGAAACATATAGGCCTTAGGAAGAAAAATGATTCATAAGAGTACCTCCTTTCAGAAGATCTTCAACTCCCAGGTATCAAACTATATTTTTTGGTTTATGTTATTCATGTAATAATTTTGGACATAAAGTTGTGAATTGCAGAGCTATCAACAAGAACATAAACAAGTTTGAAATTCATACACAAAATGGTTATCCAAGAAGGCCTAGTGAAACACAAAGAAGAAGTTACAACAGGTTTGAATCTTTGAGAACTAAAGTGGAATGCTACAAATGTAACAACTTTGGACACATTGCCAAATATTGCAGAATGACAGTCCCTCCTAGAGAACCAAAGCAAAACAACAACAGTCACAAACAAGAACCTTAGAAAAGGACATGGATAAGAAAGTAGAATCAGTATAGCAATGAAGAATGCACACTCGCTCTACTAGCTAAGCAGAAGAAACGTGGTTGGTATGTTGACAGTGGATGTTCAAAACACATGATAGGTGATAGAGACATGTTTCTTACATTAATAAAGGAAAGAGATGGATCAGTCTCCTTTGGAGATGATGATTCAGCTAAAATCATTGGAAAAGGCACAGTCATAATTGGGAACACGAATACCAAGGTAGAAAATGTTCTACTAGTAGAAGATATGAAACATAATATTCTAAGTGTGAGTCAAATGTGTGACCAAGGTCAGAAAGTTACTTTCGATTCACAAAAGTGTGAGATAAGAAAAGAAGGTTCAAGAAAATTGATTGCAATAGTTGCGAGAACTTCAAGCAACATATATGTATTAAGTGAAATTGGAAATGAAAAGTGTTTCCTAGTAAAGGAAGATGAAAGTTGGCTATGGCACAGAAGAATGGGTCACATACATTTTGATAAACTTGTCAAAGTCAACAAAAGGGAAGCAGTTAGAGAAATGGACCAGATCACGAAACCAACTGTTGGTCTTGAGATTAAACTTAAGGCTCAAAGGATAATGTCAGGCACCAGGAAATTTGTTTGAGTGTGTTTTAAAATGATTTTACTACCTCATTTGTATGAGAAAAATTCCTTAATGAAATTAACCATGTAAAATCCAGAGGCCGTATTTTGTATATGAGTCAAAATCAAAATAATAAATGATATGAGGGAAAATTACAAAACTGTGAAACAAAGTAGGGCATCAATTACATAAGGGTCCCACCTTGTAGCGGTAGAAGAAATTAGATTAGTATAACCTCGAATAAAGCATAAAAATACATTAATCCACACATCAAGCAGGTCTTGTATTACTCATAGTAAATAAAGAGGAAAAAGATACTTACTCAATAAATTACTAATACGATAGGATTTCAGTAGATGTAGTACTAAATTGGAATCAACATTTATTCAGGAATACATAAATAAAAATGAGTAATGGAAGACAAAGAGGCACATAACCCAGATTTGAACAAAACTTGGAATCCTTGTCTGCACTTGTATTAATAATCTATAAGGAGAGTCTTCTCTGTTACAATTGGCAAGAAGCAGCCTGAAATAAGTCTTTGATTTATGTGTTTATACAAAATGTCTCAACCTAAAACGGTTGGACTTCTCATAGAAAGTATTCAGTATTACAACATGAAAAACTGAAAGGTTACATATACACCTCCTTTGTCTCTTTGCCTACACGCATAGACGTTTCTTCTCCATATCTTCCAGCTTGGAAACAACTAGCACCTGACTATGACCTGTGTGAATATTATGATCAGATTGTCTCATTTATTTCCAGATGTCTTGGCTTTCCTGTGTTCGACACACTGGATACATCTACTTACTAACTGCACTACTAACATGGAAGGTTTTGTTGTTTCATTTGCCTAAAAAATATACTACTCCTTTTCTATATGAGGCAATCTATCCTATATTTTCCTTGCTTCCAAGGATACAGCCTGTAGTTGTAAACTAGGTTTTACTATCCACTTGTTAACATGGATAAGGTCAATTTGTTTCAATTGTTGTATGGTCATCCGATCTTCTTCTATGCTTGTCTTGGAATTAAGTTGTTTTTTCGCTATGTCAATCTACCCCAGGGCCTCGAAGATACTATCTCTTTCAACATCCAAAAACCCTTTCTCGAGTGAAGACAATGCTTATTCACTTCCAGGGTTAATCTTTTGCTTTCAACCAGATTTGCTTCCTAGGTCTTCAGGATTATGTCACCTCGAGTTTGCTCAGAAAGAGACAATCAAGGGGCCTTTGCTACTTCATCCTTTGATGCTATTAAAATGGCCTCTTGAAACATAGCTCGAGCTGCGGTGGCTTCTCTCTCCTTAATGTAAATTTTATTTAGAGAAAGGTTTGCCACCTGATAACAGCTCTGAACAACTTCTACTTTTGTGAAAAGGTTTTGCTGGGATAATTCCAACTTTTCATGCACCTCCAACGCTTGATCTCAGAAAGCTTCCATCTACACATTTGTAAATTCAACTAAATTTATCTTGGTCTGAAGTTGTTTGATCAATTCTTCTTGCTGAGTGGCTAATTCTCTATTGGCCTGTGAATTTTCATCAAGGCTAGTTTTGAGTTGTTGAATTTCTTGTCTATCACAGGCTCTGATCTTTTCAAAATCCTTATTCATCTAATTTCTCACATCTCTTTCCATGGTTGTCATTTGGTCCTGCAACTGTCTTACTAACAAATTGCTCTGTTTCAACTACTCCTCTAGATTCCCTACTAAACACTGATTTATTGTGGCAAAAGATCCCAATGATCCTGCCATCTCCATAGCGAATTCTATCTCATCTAAGGCCTGCCCATCATACAAAACTCTATGTCTTTTGACAATTGCACCATCCTTTTGATGCGTATATGTTTTAAATATGGCCCTCCTCTTCTTGTTGGAAAATAAGTTTGAGGGAGGCATTTCTTTTGCAGAAATAGGAGTAAGGTCTTCTATGAATACGACTTCAACATTCAGATTTCCTTGGCTTGACTATAAAGGTGTTAATGATTTGATAGGGCTACCTATCTTGGTGGATGGTTGTTACCTTGCTATGTTAGTAGCCAATTTATTTTGTGTGGACAGTGATGTATCTTGTCTCTTTGTTATCAAAGCTTCAGATTGAGCTTTTGCTTGATCGCCTGGTGGATTTGACAATGCAGTATCCCCCTTTTGTGTTAAAGCTTCAGTTTCTTTGAATTCCCTCGAGCATCCTGTTCGCTGGAACCTCCTGTTTCTAAACCCTGAGTCGTAATTTCTTGTATAGATGGAGGTGTCTCAGCTTCTCCCCGTAAGACTTTAGGAAAACTTTTTCTTCGGTGTCTTTGGAAATTGTAGAACTCAGCTAATTGATTTGGATCCAGAGTTCAGACTATGTTCAACACTTCCTGGTACGACCTTACTCCCCATAATATTTCATCCTGTGGGGAATATTCATGTTCGTATCTCTTTAGATTGTATAGAGCCGGGTGGTTCGTCACAATCTTCTGGGCATCATGCTTCTTGAACTCAATATCAACCATCTTAATGTCTTCTAGGGCTGCGGCCTCCACTTTTGAGTGGCTGAAATCTAACAATGAGAACGTACCAATTTGTAAAGGGAAGCTTCGTCATACCTTTTTCTGTGCTGCTTTTAATTCTTTACTGATTCCCCCTATCACAGTTTGATATGCTACCTCTCGGAACACCAGCTGATCTGGTAGAAACTTAAATTTGGGGGAACTAAACACCCATAAACCCTAATGTAGGAGAAATGTTCCTCAATATACCATTCTGCTATTTTCCCCAGGTTGGTCATGATCTTGTTTGAAATCCTGGGGGGCGGGAAACCGTAGAGAGAAATATGCATTGGCACCACCATATAGTTGCATATTTCATAGAAGAAATCTTTTGTTTTATCCTCCCACAACTTGGAGTGATAGAAATGTATGGGCTTAGCATTGGTCAGAGTCTAGCTCCATCTCATCAAAGGAAACGATGTCATAAAACAAATGGCATCCATAATGTATTCCCACATGTAGAAAGGGGCAGGTTTTCCTTTGTCTTTCAATGAATGATACTCTGTGATTTCCTTGGCCAAACTGTCCCATAATATCTTGGACCAATTGAAAGAAAAACCTTCTGCAACTTCATGCATGATTGGTACCCATGGTAACAGGAAGTGAGCAAGCTTTTCTTTCTTGAAAAGTATACATAACATCATGGCCACATACATCATATGAATGTCTAATGATGCAGTGGAATATATTCCATGGGTGTCTGCTTTGAATTTCTCAGGGCGTGCCCTCCAGTATTTGATTAAGTCAGGGTAGTTCTTTCCATATTGCATGCACTCTTCTTCCTCGAACTCTGTTAGGAAAGAAGAATTGTAACTGTGTTTGAAAACTAGGGATAATTTGTACATCACCTGTATATGCTCCGGTCGGAAAGACCCAACAACAAATTTCTATGAATTGTGGATGCTCCTGGTTGAGACATTAACGTTCTCCAGGGCCTAGCCTATCATGTCATTATATGTCACGAGCCTTGGTCACATGGATATTTTATGCAGCTCTGATTGGGCTATATATTTGAGCTTCGTTTCCTGAGTTTCAGTCACCTCATATCCCGATTCTTCCGGGAAGTTAATCAAATCGTGTTGCAGGATATCAAACACCTACGTCCAGGTTTTCACGGTATTTACAGCTCTCAGTGAGGTGTATGAGAGGACATATGCGTTCGGGTTCGTTCTTTCACCAGCCTCTTTATCTATTTTCCATGGAGCCATGATAGTAGTAAGCTCAGAACCGTGCTACCTGTTACAGGGAAACGCGTAAATTTATTATCTTGCTAAAACTTGTTGTTCTATAAGAAATGAAAATTATAATTCAAAATCCAATATCGTTATTCACCTTAAGTGTATCGACTTTATGAATACCTTTACTGACGATGTATTCACTTTGCTTAATGAAAATATCTAGGCGATGATCCGTGATCTTATTTGAAATCATTGTTGTATATCAGTTATTAATGCCATTAATGTTTGGTGGTTTGCGATTGGGAGGTTGGATGAATAAAATTTGAATTTACCCGAGCTATGATTTAGTGAAAAGTTAAACACGAGATAATAGTATTTAAACCATTAACTAATTGTATTTAACTTTTAAGTCTTTTCGGGTTTTCGGACTTCAGGATATTTAGTAATAGCTCGAGATAGGATCCCCAAAACTTGAAATCAAGAAGCGATTAATCCTCGGATAATTATATTTAATTTTAATTAACCTTGCTTAGTGCTTAAGGCATTTTGGAAGTTCGAACTTCGCAAACTTAGAGTGTGATGAATGGCGAATATCCGAACTCCAAACGCACAAAGTTATTATTTAACTTTTAATTGGGTTTTATCTTTTTAGGTATTTACTGTTTTGTACATTAGCAAATTAATTTTATTAAAATTTCATTGGGCCACTACCCATAATAATGTGTCAAAGCTTAAGAAGGCATAAATGTACGGTGACTAGGAATTTTTGAGCACCTTTCGGGTATCGGCACTTCGAATTTGCGACATGTCGAAACGCTCGAAGCGCGAAAATCCGAAGTACGGGACTCCAAAGTAGTCTCTAGTGGCTTGACCCTTTAATAGGTAGGTGGCTCCAAAACACTCGGGGAAAAAAGAATCGTTAGATCAATGGGTCAAATTAATCGACGGTGGACCTCGTGCGTGCCTTAAGGCTAAAAAATGAAATTGATTTATCATTTGGAAACTGAATCTGAGGTAGAGTAAAAAGGGTAGGGTAAATCTTCAGGATTATAATTTTAAATTTGTTCCAACATAGGCTCCATCGGGGGATCGTGTCTCCCTGTGAGGCATGGAAGAACAATAGACCAAGTGCCCTTATTGGGTAAATGGAGTCATCATTGGGTTTCTGGGAAACACTTTTTTGGAAAATCATACATAAGGATATTAGACTTCAGCCATGTCTCAGAAAACTTTCAAAAACTCAATCATTCACCGATCTTGAGTTCAGGCTACTAACAATTTCCCTTTTCCTGAAACTGATTTTGGATCTTTTTAAGATAATCAAAACAACCTTAACCAATCTATCAGACTCTGGTCGATATTGTTGCATCAAGGTAAAGTAAATTTAACAATTTAGTTTAGGGAGTCCCCTATTGGTTTAGAATGTAAATCTTGTCGAAAAGAGAACTAGCTACCAAAGCACATTATATACACGTATAACAACCTTGTAGATATCATAGACATTGCTTCACTGCCAGCGAGCTTGTTCAGTACCCCAGTGAAGTTATCTACATATCCCATTGAATTTCCTTTCACCACTTCAATTTGCGCTTTTCTAAGATGAGGGAAATCATATAAATGAATTTCTTTTCATCGTCTCTTTGGACAGAATGGGGGAAATCAAATTATGAATTTCTTTTCACCATCTGTCTCATATTTTAATATTTTTGAAGTGGGGGCAATCAATTTGTATACAACATATGAGGAATGATATCTGTTTATAATTTAGCAATGAAGGTTTGTCAATCCACTTTGATTTACTCTGGACTAATCCTCTCCCGATCTTTAAAACACCTTCGCCTTTAGGGAAGTTCTTGCGGAATAATTTTTGTTTTCTAGGGATTTTCCTTGAGAGAAACTAATCAGTTCAAATATGATAGAAGGGATAAAGTAGTCAAGATTATCCTAGACATACTTTCTTTCAGTTAAAATTGGAGGAATCATAATGATTTTTGCCCACTCTTGTTTTGAAGATCTGTTTTATTTTATTTTTAAGCTTGGTGAGTCAAGGCAAAATCTTTCTTTCTGTGAAGATTTAAGATCATGGATTGCAAATCAAGCTATATTAAAGGCTTTCAGATATTCTAGATGGGAACATAATGAGTAGTCAGAGGTTTTTAAAGGGATCTTATTTCCACGTAAGCCTACTTCTTTATTATCACGTTTTCTTATTTTTATTTTCTTTCTCTTTGTATTCTTTGATTTGGAAATATTAGAGACTTATATCTTTCTAATATTTGATCAGGTGACCATTTTCACATGAGTACAACCTTATTAATACTTTCTAAGATATCCTTTTTATCATTTTGGTCCGAAGAATAAATATAGAAATTCATACTTGAATTTCATTTGTATTTTCAACCAAGACAATTGTTAATGCATCACCTATTTCGAGAGAAAAAAAATATTCTATAACCGAGCGTTGTGTTCCAATATCTCCTTATTAGCCATCTGACAATAGAATCCTGCAAAGAGGAAATAATCAGAGGGTTTTGTAACATAGAAATGATATGCAGTACATACATCTTATTTTTTCTTTTTAGAATACTAAATAAAACTAGGTTTATTTAAAAGTACAATTTAGATAATCTACAGAAAGGGACAAAAATGTGGAAGCAACAAAAACCAAACCGGTATATACAATGGTACGGTGGAACATGTTTATTGCATGAAATGTTTCAGATAGCGCCCATTGATAGGGGCGTAAAAAAATTTCCCGTCTAGATTCTCCAGTAGGAAAGAATTATTCCCCTCTGTAGATGCAATCTTGAATTGTCCAAACCAGAGATGATCAAACTTGTCGTGCTTACCTACATATTCTTTCCTAGAATCCCATTTCAAGACTAAATCACCAGGAAGAAATTCCCCATCCTTTGCCTTTTTTTCGAAAAGGGATTTCATTTTATCTTGATATTTTTGAAGTCTGTCGTCGACTTTAGCCCGGTTCTGTTGCACCTCGATTATTTGATTTATCCTCCTTGTCACATCATTTGGATATTTGTTTGCCTCTTGCCACAATTTGATTACTGGAAGAGCTAGATTAATAGGGAGAACAACATCGGTACCATAAACCATTTGGAAATGAGACATGCTTATTGATTTCTTAGTATCGATCTGGTTTTCCCATAAGGCGTACTTTAGGTGGACATGCCAAGCCTTCTTATTTTCCATTAATACTTTCTTGACTATATTCATCAAGCTTTTGTTGGACGATTCAACCAACCCATTTCCATGAGGATAACAAGTTGTAGAATGCCCCAACACAATGTTGTAGTTTTGAAAAAAAATTATCATTGCCATAGATTTGAACGCTTGAGCATTATCTGTAACTATTTTCTAGGGACAACCAAATCTGGATAGAATATTTTCCTCCAAAAATTTTATAACTACCAATTCTGTGGCATTTTGAGTTGGAATGCCTTCCACCCATTTTGTGAAACAATCGGTAGCATTAAGAATCCACTTGTGTTGGGTGCTTGATTTTGGGTGGATTTCTCCTATGAAGTCCAGGCCCCATTGTTGAAACAAAGCTTCTGTTTTAACTAGGACCAAAGGTAGTGCAGGGAGATTTTGCTTGCCAGAGAACAGTTGGAAAGGGTTGCAAGCTTTGACTTTAGCATTCACATCAATGTATAATTCCATCCAATAATATCCATCTCTCAGGATCTTGTAGGTCGTGGCCCTCCAAGCATGATGTCCTCCACACATCCCCTTGTGAAATTCATTTGTGACATCCTTTGTTTCAGGTTCAGTTAGGCAACGTAGCAAGAAACCTAAGGGGTATTTCTAGTACATATGTCCCTCAATAATACAGTATTTAACTCCATGTAGTTTTAATGTTCGAGCCTTTGATGGAGTCATGTCGCTTGGGCACTGAAGAGTGAGGAGATATGCAATGATACCATGGTACTAGTTGGAGGAAGAATATTTCTCTTCGATATGAACTACGGGGTTTTGGTCATTAAGTTCTCCCATGTCTGGAATAGACTCATGTGATTCTAGGTGGTTTATCCCAAGTGCTCTGAAATTCGAATCTGCTAATAATTTTTCTAGGCCCTGAACTTTAACTAGCTTGGTTGGTTTAACCTCTAATTCAAACTCTTGAATTTTGGATAACCACCGACCTCTCCTACTGTCACTATCTCGCTGTACCAATATATCTTTGACAGAGCTTGTTGGCACATATGGGATTATTTTGGAGTGCAATATGTATGTTCTGAAGGCTTTAAGGGCTTTCACCATTGTGTAGGCTTATTTTTCCAGTATGTCGTATCTAGTTTCAGCGTCTCTGAGGCGTTTGCTGAAAAAGGCTATCGACTGTTTGAAACCTTCTTCATTCTTTTGCAGGAGTACAACGACAATAGTATGCTCAGATGCGAAAGAGAAGATTTGAAATTCTTTAGGATAGTCAGGACTAGCCAATACTGGAGCTTTGCTTATATCTTTTTTAATTTGTTCGAATGATGCTTTATCCTCGGCAGTCCATTTTATTTCACTACCTTTCTTCAACATATCTGTGATCAATTTGAAAATTTCAGCAAAGTTAGGGATAAATCTTCTTAAAAAAATTATTTTCCCTAAAAAGGATTGGATTTCTTTTTATTTCTAGGAATGTTTATTATATCAATAACTTCGATTCGCTTGGGATCGATCTTAATTCCATCTTTCGAAACTATATGACCCAGAAGTTTTCCTTCTTGCATAGCAAAACGAGAGCTTTTAGGGTTAAGAGACAAACCAAATTTTCTGCATTTCTCAAAGGTTTGTTTGAGATGGACCAGATGTTCTGCATTAGAATTCGAGAAGACTGTTAGATCATCCAAGTAAATAACAAAAAACTTATCCCTCTCACCGATGAAAGCTATGTCCATTTATCTTTGGAAGGTGGCCCTTGCGTTCATCAAACCAAATGGCATTTTTTCATACATGAAAGTTCCCCACGGAGTAGTGAATGCAGTTTTTTCTTTATCGTCTTCGTGGACAACAATTTGGTTATAACCTAAAAGCCGTCATTCATTAACATTCTATTAGCTCCTCCTACTTTTTCCAGTACATGGTCCATTTTTGGCAGCGGGTAATTATCCTTCAGGGATGAACGATTTAAATTTCTGAAATCTACGCAGAGTCTAATTTCTCTATTTTTATTCCTGACAGGTACTAGGTTTGCTACCCATTCAAAATATCTAAGTGGAACAATAATATTTGCATTAAGGAGCTTCTTCAACTCTCTTTCTATTACAGGTAGGAGGATAGGATTGATCTGTCTCAACTTTTGTCTAAAAGGTTTGACACCATGTTTCAAGGGAATTTTATGTTCTATCATAGAGGTATCATAAGTATTTAAATCATCATATGACCAGGAAAATACATCCTTATATTTTGTAAGTAATTCAACATATTTACTCTTTACCTGAGCTGAAAGTTATTTATATAGCTTGACTATCTTAGGTTCTTCTTTAGTCCCTATGTCACGGTCTTCAACTTCCTCAGGCCGAGGTTGTAGGGTAGAATTCAAGGGTATGTCGTCTTTGTCAAACAATATTTCTAGTGGTATCAAACCTCTGGGTATCTGATTATTATTAAGTACTAGCATCCAATGATTTGCGATCTTATCTTGGAAATTTTCAGGATCTTCATCTTCTTGCATGATCCAAATAGGATTGTTCTGGTTTTCTTGATCTATATGAGTCTCGAAGAATTCATCAACCATTTCTAAAAAATGTTTAATCTATTCATCGTCTTCAAAGAACTACCAGTGTTGCACATTATTTGGGATTGATGGTCTGTGTCTCATCTCTATGTGATATTTTAGCTTTAGAACAGTAGGAGGCACAAATGTCGCAGCTGCTTTGGCCAAGGAATCTACCTGTTGATTTTCCATCCTTAGGATGTGATGGATGTTGAAAGATGAGAAAAAATGCTTGATTAGATCCCAGGCACAATTCCTGTATGACCTTAGTCTCAGATGTTTATCCTGATATTGTTGATTTATTTGTTTTACGATAAGTTCTGCATCACTGTAAACTATTAGATTTTCAATTTTTAGTTTTCTAGCAGCCTCTAATCCTAAAACCAGAGCCTAGTATTCACAGACATTATTTGTGTAATTGATTTCCCACTGTAGTCTGTATGAGAAGGGAATGACATATTCTTCTTTGGGTGCAACAAACAACACTCCTGCCCCTGCCCCTTCGGAGGATGGAGCACCATCAAAAAACATTTTCCAAATTCCTTTTCTAGTATTTACATTTTTCTGTGTTTTTTCTAATTTTTTATTTTTCTCTTCTATAGAGTCATCAAAATCATCATCTAAAGATAAAATACAGTTTCCTAGATCCTGATCAATGACATAGACTAGATAATTATTTGGGTTTTGAGGGTCACTTACAGTATACTCCAGTCTAGTATCTCTGTACAACTGAGTAAATTGTCCACCAAAAATCGGGATAGTTGCATATGTCATGTCCAGTTGAAGCGATCCTCCGAGTTTTTCACCCCAGGACCAGGATAAAAGCATGCCATACTTGGAAGGTATGTCAACAACAACTACATCCATAAGTATGCTCTTACCGGAACTTGTGCAAGATTTACTACTAGATCCTTGATCATGCCTAGACATTTAACCTTTCTAGAATCAAAAGAATATAAATCTCGGTAATGTCTAGTGATTTCAAGGCCCAAATTTTCCATGATAACTTTAGCCATTAAGTTGTGGGAGGCCCCAAAATCTAACATACAATTATGAAGCAAATTATCATGCACAGTTAGTGTAATATAGAAAGGAGCTACAAGATCCTTAGCGTTTTCAATATGCGGACCAAACATAATTGTAGGATTTTCATCCTGTAAATTTATTACATCTACATGACATTCCGCATCTGAGAAGTTAATCATTTTAACGATATGTTTTTTATAAATCGGATTCTTAGTGAGCTCAACCAGAGGCATGGGAATCTTAATTTTGTTTATTTCATTTTCTAAACTAAAACCTCCCACCGTTTTTTTGCATTCTCTAGTAGAAGTTTGCGTTTCTATATTTTCAACTTTTTTGGTTTATGTTGCTTTGGTTTCAACTTTTTTATTTTGGGAAGCTTGCTTTTCAACTGTTTGTTTAGTTTGGGCAGATTTCTTTTCAACTGTTTGTTTAGTTTGGGCTACCTCATTTGCTTTATTTCTTAATAGGATATTTTTTGGTGGAGCACTTGTAGTGCTTGTTTCTCTAGGCCTTATATTATACTTATGTTGAAGTTCGGCCATTATGGAGTCAACGATTCCTTGATATGCAGACTCTCCCAGGTTGTTTATACTTTCCTCATTGCTACACAAGGGTTCTTGTTCTAGCGATTTTTTGTAGTCCTGTCTAGTTATATGAGGCTCATGGTATACATCACCAAATTTATTTATATCCTCTTCTAACCCTTTGTAATCATGTAAAGTATAAATTTATTTGACAAATATTTAATTATCTTAGCCATATTGTCCATTTTTTCTTTTGCAAATTTTTCGGATCTGGAGGCTCCTGCTTGTTCTCTGAAGCATCTAGGTTCCTTGGTTCTCGTCTCAACCTTGGATTTTAGTTTACCCGATGCCATCATGTTTTAATCTATTTATATAGCATCATATTTCATTCCTGTGAGGGTAGTAGATCTTCTTTCCTTTAAAAGTAGGGTAAGTTCAGGCTTAAAAGCCCCTGCGGATGTCACTTTAGCTGCGGGTTGAGAGGGTTTAACTTCTGCTGGGATCTTATGATAGAGTTTGTTAAACCTCTGGGTGAACTCTAGGATTTTCTTTGAATTCTTTTTCCTCAGATCCCCAAATTCAGTTAGATAATACAAGTGGTCTTTCTTCTCCCCTCACTGTCTCAAAAAAGCATTTTCTAAGTCATCGTATGACCTTAGGGATCCTATTGGGAGTCCTATAAACCAAATTATTACTTGTCCCTCAAAATTTTGCACTAGGAGCCTTGAGTATACATCTTCGTTTTCAATAATGAGGATATCAACGAATTGATCGAAAAAGGTTATCTACTCTGTCGTCGTTAAATCTCCCTCCATTGTGAACTTAGGTAATTTTTTCATGTAATTTTCAGGTAGGTCATGAAGGATGGGAGGAAGGACTAAAGGGGCATATCTAGAAGCTACTTTAGTGAAAATCCTAGGTGGTGGAGGTGGTCCTTTACCACCCCCACCTCCAGTGCCACCCTCGCCTCCAGCTCCACCTCCTCCAACAACACCACCTCCTCTGACAACACCACCTCCATGACCACCTTCAACCGCAACCATTGGAAATCGGGGGGATGAAATTTGGGAGTTAAAAAGCAGGTTCTCAAAAACTTCTAGAGACCGAAGTGGTGACCTTTCAACTTCCTCAGAATGAGGCGATGAGAGATATGGAAAATGATTGTTAGGAGATGCAAATTCTAAAAGCAGAGGGAACGGAAAACGTGGACTAGTTTCTTCAGACTTACAAGTTGTATAGATTGGTGAACCAACAAGAGATGAAACAGGGTATAAAGTATACTCTTCAGGATTTCAGATAACCGAAACCTTTGCTTCGGGTGAGGATGGGGTAGAAAAAAAGGTAACAATAGCTGGTATGGAAGGGGATCTTTTATTCAGACTGTCTGGCGAATTAGAAGGGTCAGACTCAATCTTTATTTCAGGTACAACTTTCTCCAGGTTTTCACGCCTAAGTTCAGACTGGCTAGTTGAGGCTTCCACAGAGGGATTTTTTCTAATATTCTTTACACGGGTTGATTCTTCACTTGAAACCTTAGTATTTATTTGTGCAACTTTTGGTTGGTATTTCTTACCTGCCGACATGGTAGTCGACTTGAGGTATCCCTTTGGTTTTAAAAACCTTTCGGGATTGGATAAAAGGGTGGTCTGTTGATCATTAGGGTTCTTCCTGGTATTCTTTCTACTGAATGCCAGTTTAATGATGGTGGAGTCGCCAAGTGAAAGATTAAAAATAGCCTTAATTCAGTATTCAATCTTTGTTCACTATCAAAGACAAAATGTTGTCTTGTCGTTTTCCCAGGGAAGAATAACTTCGTTTCTCCGTCCCCGACAATTACGCCAAAAAGATGTTGGTCCTGATATTAAACTTAAGGGTCAAAGGATAATGTCAGGCGTCAGGAAAGTTATTTCAGAGTGTGTTTTAAAATGCTTTTCCTACCTCAGTTGTATGAGAAAAATTCCTTAAGGAAATTAACCATGTAACAACTAGAGGTTGTATTTTGTGTCTGAGTCAAAATCGAAATAATAAATGATATGAGGGAAAATCACAAAACTGTGAAACAAAGCAGGGCATCAATTATAGAAGATTCCCACCTTGTAGCAGTAGAAGAAAGTAGATTAGTATAACCTCGAATAAAGCATAAAAATACAGTAATCCACACATCAAGTAGGTCTTGTATTACTCACAGTAAATACAGATGAAAAAGCTACTTACTCAATAAATTATCGATACGATAGGATTTCAGTAGTTGTAGTACTAAATTGGAATCAACATTTATTCAGGAATACATAAAGAAAAATGAGTAATGGAAGACAAAGAGGCACATAACCCAGATTTGAACAAAACTTGGAATCCATGTCTACACTTGTATTAATACTCTATAAGGAGATTCTTCCCTGTTACAATTGGCAAGAAGCAGCCTAAAATAAGTCTTTGATTTATGTATTTATAGAAAATTTCTCAACCTAAAATGGTCGGACTTCTCATACATCTGCTTACTAACTACACTACTAACCTGGAAGGTTCTGTTGTTTCATTTACCTTGAAAATATACAACTTCTTTTCTATATGAGGCAATCTATCTTGTGTTTTCCTTTCTTCCAAAGATACAACCTGTAGCTATAAAATGGGTTTTACTATCCACTTGTTAACCTGGATAAGGTTGATTTGTTTCAATTTTTGGATGGTCGTTCGGATTTCTTCTATGCTTGTCTTGGAATTAAGTTGATTTTTTTCTATGTCAATCTGCCCCAGGGCCTCAGAGATACTATCTATTTCAGGTCCAACAACCCTTTGTCGAGTCAAGACAATGCTTCTTCACAAGCTTTATTCACTTCCTAGGATAATCTTTTGCTTTCAGCCATATTTGCTTCCCAGGTCTTCAGGATTATGTCGCCTTGAGTTTTCTCGGAAAGAGACAATCAAGGGGCCTTTGCTACTTCATCCTTTGCTTCTATTAAAATGGCCTCTTGGAATGTAGCTCGCCTTGCAATGGATTCTCTCTCCTTAATTTAATTGTTATTTAGAGAAAGGTCTGCCACCTGATAAAAAATCTGAACAACTTCTACTTTCGTGAAAAGGTTTTGCTGGGCTAATTCTAGCTTTTCGTGCACCTCCAACGCCTAAGCTCAGAAATATTCCATCTCCACAGTTGTAACTTCAGCTAAATCTATCTTGTATTGAATTTGTTTGATCAATTGTTCTTGTTGAGTGGCTAATTCTCTATTGTCATGTGAATTTTCATCAAGGCTAGTTTTGAGTTGTTGAATTTCCTATTTGTCACAAGCTCTGATCTTTTCAAAATCCTTATTCATCTGATTTCTCACATCTCTTTCCACGGTTGTCATCTGGTCCTGCAACTGTCTTACTAACATATTGTTCTGTTTCAACTGCTCCGCTAGATTCCCTACTGAACACTGATTTTCTGTGGCAAAAGCTCCCAATGAGCTTGATGTCTCCAAAGAAAATTTTGTCTCATCTAAGGCATGTCCATCATACAACACTCTATGTCTTTTGACAGTTGCACCATCCTTTTGATGCATCTCTCTTTTAACTATGGCCCTCCTCTTCTTGTTGAAAATGAAGTTTGAGGGAGGAATTTCTTCTGTGACAATAGGAGTAAGGTCTTCTATCAATACGACTTCGACATTCGGATTTCCTTGGCTTGACTATAAAGGTTTTAATGATTTTATAGGGCTACCTAAATCGGTGGATGGTTGTTACCATACTATGTTAGTAGCCAGTTTATTTGGTGTGGAAAATGATGTATCCTGTCCCTTTTTTTTTATCAAAGCTTCAGATTGAGCTTTTTCTTGATCGCCTGGTGGGTTTGAAAATGCAGTATCTCCCTTCTGCGTTAAAAATTCAGTTTTCTTCGGATTCCCTTGAGCATCATGTTCGTTGGAACCTCCTATTTCTAAACCCTGAGTCACAAATTTCTGTATATATGGAGGCGTCTGGGTTTCTCCCTGTAAGACTTTAGGAAAACTATTTCTTCGGTGTCTCTAGAAATTGTAGAACTCAACTAATTGATTTGGAGCCAGAGTTCAGACTCTGTTCAACACTTCCTGGTACGACCTTACTCCTTGGAATATTTCATCCTGTGGGGAATATTCTTGCTTGTATCTCTTTAGATTGTATAGATCCATGTGGTTTGTCACGATCTTCTGGGGATCATGCTTCTTGAATTCAATATCAACCAGCTTAATGTCTTCTAGGGCTACGGCCTCCACTTTCGAGTGGCCGAAATATAACAATGAGAACATACCAATTTGTAAAGGGAAGTTCAGCCATACCTTTTTCTGTGCTTCTTTTAATTCTTTACTGATTCCCCCCCCCCATCACAGTTTGATATGCTACCTCTCGACACACCAGCCAATCTGGTAGAAACTTTGGTAAAGCATGTGGGGGAACTGAAAACCCATAAACCCTGATGTAGGAGAAATGTTCCCTAGGTTGGTCATGATCTTGTCTAAAATTCTGGGGGGCGGGCAACCATAGAGAGAGATATGCATCGACACCACCACATAGTTGCAGATTTCATAGAAGAAATATTTCTCTTTATCCTCCCACAACTTGGAGTGATAGAAATGTATGGGCTCAATGTTGGTCGGAGTCCAACTCCAGATCATCAAAGGAAACAATGTCATAAAACAAATGGCATCCATAATGTATGCCAACATGTAGAAAGGGGGAGGTTTCCCTTTGGATTTCAACGACTGATACTCTGTGATTTCCTTGGCCAAATTGTCTGATAATATCTTGGTCCAATTGAAAGGAAAAAAATTTGCAACTTCATGCATGATTGGTACCCATGGTAACAGGAAGTGAGTAGAGTTTTCTTTCCCGAAAAGTCTACATAACATCATGGCCACATACATCATATGAACGTCTAATGATGTAGTGGAATATATGCCATGGGTGTCTGCTCTGAATTTCTCAGGGCCTGCCCACCAGTATTTGATTAAGTTGGGGTAGTTCTTTCCATATTGCGTTTACTCTTCTTCATCGAACTCTTTTAGGAAAGCGACATTGTAACTGTGTTTAAAAACTGGGGATAATTTTTACATCACCTATATATGCTCTTGTTGAAAAGACCCAAAAACAAATTTATGTGAATTGTGGATGCTCCTGGTTGAGACGTTAACATTCTCCGGGGCCCATCCTATCATGTTGTTATACGGCATGAGCCTCGGTCGTGCGACTATTTTATGCAGCTCTGATTGGGATATATATTTGAGCTTCGTCGCCTGAGTTTTGGTCACTTCATATCATGATTCTTCTGGGCAGTTAATCAACTCGTGTTGCAGGATATCAAACACCTATGTCGAGGTTTTCACAGTATCTACAGCTCTGGGCGAGGTGTCTGAGAGGACATCTGCATTTGGGTTTGTGCTTTCACCAGCCGCTTTAGCTATTTTCTAGGGAGACATGATAGTATTAAGCTCATAACTGTGATACCTGTTATAGGAAAGATGTAAATTTCTTATCTTGCTAAAACTTGTTGTTCTGCGAGAAATGAAAATTATAATTCAAACTCCAATATCATTATTCACCTTAAGTGTATCAACTTTACGAATACCTTTACTGACGATGTATTAATTTCCTTAATGAAAATATCTAGGCAGTGATCCGCGATCTTGTTTGAAATCATTTTCGTATATCCGTTATTAATGCCATTAATGTTTAGTGGTTCGCGATTGGGAGGTTGGATGAATAAAATTTGAATTTACCCGAGCTACGATTTAGCGAAAAGTTAATCACGAGATAATAGTATTTAACCCATTAACTAATCGTATTTAACTTTTAAGTCTTTTCGGGTTTTCGGACTTCGGGGTGTTTAGTAATAGCTCGAGATAGGATCCCCGAAACTCGAAATCGTGAAGCGATTAATCCTCGGATAATTATCTTTAATTTTAATTAACCCTGCTTAGTGCTTAAGGAATTTCAAAAGTTTGGACTTCGCGAACTTAGATTGTGATGAATGGAAAATATCCGAACTCCAAACACGCGAAGTTATTATTTAACTTTTAATTGGGTTTTATCTTTTTAGGTATTTACTGTTTCGTACATTAGCAAATTAATTTTATTAAAATTTTGTCGGGCCACTACCCATAATAACGTGTCAAAACTTAAGAAGCCATACATGTATGATGACTAGGACTTTTTGAACACCTTTTGGGTATCGGGACTTCAAAGTTGCGACATGTCGAAACGCCCGAAGTGTGAAACTCTGAAGTACGAGACTCTGAAGTAGTCTCTAGTGGCTTGACCCTTTAATAGTCAGGCGGCTCCAAAACACTCAGGGAAAAAGGAATCGTTGGATCAACGGGTCAACTTAATCGACGATGGACCTCATGCGTGCTTTAAGGCTAAAAAATGACATTGATTTATCATTTGGAAACCGAATCTGAGGCAGAGTAAAAAGGGTAGGGTAAAGCTTCAGGCTTATAATTTTAAATGTTTTCCAACAACAACCAACACTTTATGCAAACATCGTCAACAAGGAAAGCAAACAAAGACCAGGTTTAAATCAAAAGAATATTCAACAACAAGACCACTAGAAATTGTGCATACTGATCTAGTTGGACCAACTACAACAAAGGGTTTAAAAGTTGAGAAATACTTTATGTTATTAGTTGATGATTATACAAGAATGTCTGCAGTTTGCTTTCTCAAGAATAAGTCAGAAGTTTTTGAAAACTTCAAGGTCTACAAGGAAATGGTTGAAAATGAAATGGATTCAAAAATCAAATGCTTGAGATCTGATAATGGAGGAGATTTCACTTCAAAGGAATTTATGGACTACTGCAGCAGGCATGGAATAAAAAGGCAATTCTCCATTGCTAGGAAACCTCAACAGAATGGAGTTGTTGAAAGAAAGAACGAGATAGTACAAGAAATGGCTCAAAAAATGTTAATGGATTCCAAATTGATAGATATCTTTTGGACATAGGCAGTGCATACAACAGTTCACATTCAAAACAGAGTAATTCTCAGAAACAACACTGAAAAACCTCCCTACGAGCTATGGAAAGGAAGACCAACAAATGTGAAGCACTTCAGAGTTTTTGAAAGCAAATGCTACATCAAAAGAGAAGATGGAAGAATGGGAAAGTTTGACTCTCATGTGGAAAAAGGAGTACTCGTTGGTTACTCAAGTACAAGGAAAGCATACAAGTGTTACAACCTAAGATTGAACAAAGTTGTGGAAAGCATCAATGTAACAATTGATGAAACAGGTAGACAAGAATTAAAGGAAGAAGAAAATGAATCAATGGAACAACTTTACGAAGAAGAATCAGAAGATGAAAAAGAAGTAGAAGGGGAAGATGAAGAGGATCCGATAGAAGCAGAAGAGTAAGTTCAGCAAGTTCCTCCAAAGACACCTAGCAAATGAGTACAGAAGAATCATCCTTTAGATCAGATTATTAGAAACAATGATGCAGGAGTTGATACTAGAAGAAGAATTTGTTCACTAGAACAAACGCACCTAGCAATCTCATCTACGATTGAACCAACTTGTTTTGAAGAGGCCAACAAGGATGAATTTTGGAATAATGCCATGGATGAAGAATTAGATCAAATAGATAAAAATGACACTTGAGAATTGGTTCCAAGACCAAAGGATAAGAATATGATCGGCACAAAGTGGGTATACATGAATAGATTGAATGAATATGGACATGTTACAAGGAACAAAAATTTTCTGAATGGGGAACTTGAAGAAGAAGTCTACATTGAACAACCAGAAGGATTTTAGTTGTCAAAGAACGCAGGTTATGTGTGTAAATTAAAGAAGGCCTTGTATAGTCTAAATCAGACTCCTAGAGCATGGTACTCTAGACTGGATAAATATTTACAACAGACATGGTTCAGAAAAGGAAGTGTAGACAACAACCTCTACATCAAGGTAACTCAAGACAATATTTTTTTAATTGAAGTTTATGTTGATGATATTATTTTTGGAAGTACTAATGACATGTTAAGCCAGAAAGTTTCAAAGGACATGCATAATGAATTTGAAATGTCATTACTTGGAGAACTATCCTTCTTTCTGGGTCTTTAGATACGTCAAAGAAACCAAGGAATTTTTATTTCTCAAAACAAGTATATCAGAGAAATGCTAAAGAGGTTCAGAATGGAAGATTGCAAACCAATTATCACTCCCATGAAAACCAATTGCATGTTGAGCAAAGATGATGATTCAAAGTCTACAAATCAGAGGCAATACAGGTCAATGATTGGTAGCCTACTATATGTGACAACATCCAGACTAGATGTAATGCAGGAAATTGGACAGGTGGCACAATTTCAAGCAGCACCAAAGGAATCACATGTATTAGCAGTGAAGAGGATTTTCAGATATCCCAAAGGAACATAAGAGTTTCGATTATTGTATCCAAAAGGAAAGGATCTATCACTTATTGCCTACACAGATGTAGATTAGTCAGGTTGCATTGATGGCTGACGAAGCACCAGTGGAGCAACGTTATACTTGGGTGAGTGTTTAGTATCATGGCTAAGCAAGAAACAATCATCAGTGTCTTTATATACAGCCTAGGCATATTATATTGCAACAAAAACACGTTGTACATAGGTTATGTGGATGAAACAAACTCTGAAATATATACAGGTTGAGTATGATCAGCCCATTCCAATCTATTGTGATAATACAAGTGCCATCAGTATCTCAAAGAACCCGGTGATGCACTCAAAGAAGAAGCACATTCCAATCAAGTACCACTTTCTATGGGAACAGGTTGCAGAAAAGAACATCAGGGTTGAATATGTGGGCACAAAAGAACAAGTGGCATACATCTTTACAAAACCGCTTCCATAGGAAGCCTTTGAGTATCTTTGCCAAAGACTTAGAGTTATTTCTACTCCAAAATGAATGTGTTTGAATGCTTATCTTATATGTCTTAGATGTACACAAGGAAACACCACAAAGAGGACAATTTAGGTTGGGAGATCAGACGAGTCAGTTAGGGGGAGTAGACCTGAATGGAAAGATACCTTTGCCATTGATGACAAAGGGGGAGAGATTTATCAGATGCAGAGGACAGAGACATGGTTCCAGAGGGAGCATTGGTCACAAAGATGCATGCATGGTTCTAGGGGGAGCATGAGTGATATGATTTCAGTATTGCATCATAATGTTGCCATCAATGCCAAAGGGGGATATTTTTGATTAATTGGGTTGGTTTTCATTGATGTCAACCCTTGAAGAAATTTCAGTAGCAAATTATGGTAGCATAAAGGTTTGGGTAATGGAACCAATTTTGTTTGATGTATAATGGTATGATTTTTGATATATTTATAGGTAATACTATTCTAGATGGATAGTACATGCCATGCCATTTCTGGTGGTATATGGAACGTCACATAACTCCTCACGGTTTGAGAGTTATGGCCTTACGAAGTTGGAGGACCCTCATATGTTGGATTGAAGCCCTAAAAGGTCAAAGAAGTCAAATTTCTTGCAAAGAAGAAATTATTTAAATAATAAAGTGAAGTGACAAAGTCGAAGAGGATTATTTAAATAATAAAGTGAAGTGACAAAGTCAAAGATGATTATTTAAATAATAAAGTGAAGTGACAAAGTTAAGGATGATTATTTAAATAATAAAGTAAATGGAGAACTTTCTAATTATGGAAAGTGGTTATAAGAAGGTTAACCCTAAAATGAGGAAAATGGGTTAAGTAGTCAAGTGGATATTNATAGGTGACTATGTGGACAAAGTGGTCTAGAAGATGCTTCTAAAGAAGCTACATGAAAGTATAAATAAGAGGCAAGGCTCTCTCATTTCAATCAAACTTGAGAATATTGAATATCTACAGGTGACTGAGGTAACCAAAGGATATCTAAGTCGAATTTCAGAGGGAAGGTGAAGTAAAGAAGGCCGAAATTCAAGGGAGGATAAATTATTTTGATGATGCTTTCTAAGGTATGTTATTTACAGGTCATCTCACCATTTTAGCAATAATTTTTTTCTAGAATGATTCAGACCGTGAAATTGGGAGGCCATTAAGGAAAAATATCCAAGTAGGTGTGGTATGAATTTTATCTTGTGGTTCGTTGTATTTTTGGAGTTACACTCCGTGGAAAATAGGGTTTGTGGATATTCCTGAAACTAGTCTAAAATAGGTGTTTCGGGTAAAAACATCATAACTTCTTCATAACAGATCCAAATTCAGTAATACCAAATGTTTTGGTTAGAGTATAGTTTGTAGTATTATGTGTAAAATTTTCATATTCATACAACAAATATTCTGTGCGGGGCACGCTCTACAAGTTCACTCTCTAGAATAAGCCAAAATTCAACAAGGTATGCCATTTTTGCTATAAATTTTTTTCTGAGAGGTTACAAGTAGTGACACCTGGAGGAATTGCATAAAAAACACTGAAGAACATTGTGTACTATTTTCAGATCGTTATTCATTACAGGTACATAGTTATGATTATTTCAAGTTAGGGTTGTTGACTAATCCAAAACTAGTCATGTGAGACTAAAGTAAAGTTTGATGAAAATGCTAGTCTCTTGTTGTTAACGTTAGGGAAGGTTTGCAGGTTAAGGTACAGGTTGGTGCATGGTTGATGCACTTGTTTATGGTACAAGTTGATTACAGGTTGGTGCATGGCTGATGCACTTGTTTATGGTACAAGTTGATTATAGGTTGGTGCATGGTTGATGCACTTGTTTATTTTACAGGTTAATTACAGATTGAGGTACAGGTTGATGCATGGTTGATACATTGTTCAGGTTATTGGTACATGTTGTTTGGTGTAGTTTTATTGGTGCAGGTTTACAACAGTATATCTCACAGTGATAGTGTGACAATGGTTCCATCATTCTACTTATACGTCAGGGAGGTTGGAAAAGGCAAGGATAGGTGGTTGTAGCCACCTTCCAGTTGTAGCCGGAGAACATAGGGGGTTGTAGCCTCCTTCTGGTTGTAGCTAGAGAAGTGGGGAGTTGGATCTTCCCTCAGGTTGTAGCCTGAGAAACTAGGGGGTTGGATCCTCCTTCTAGTTGCAGATGGAAAACAAAGAAATTCAGTGCTTCTAATGAATGTAATTCTTCAAGACATATAAGAAAAAGAATTATGTGGTTTTCTGCCGCTTTGGGTTTCCACGTAAAAACATTGGTGTACTGTGTATGTGTATGATTGTACATTTGTTTATTGTATATTTACTCTGCAAATATTGGATGATAATGATACATTGATATAACACTTTCATTATATGGTTAAAATGATTAGATTTCTCTATTACTGATTCACCCCCCTCTCAGTAATCCAACATATCCCTCATGGTTATAATATACAAAACATTGGATATGATACCGAGCCTTATACTTGCCAAGCTTTCAATAAAGTGGTTATGGAATTTACAAAAGTTATAACATCACAATTTTGGATATTTCCAGTATTTCATTTAGAACCACAACAAGGATTAGTATAATCAAGCTTCAAGGGGAAAGAAAAGACAAAGATGCAGTTTATTTGGTAAGATATTGAAAGTGTATGTTTAGCAATTAAGATTATAATTTTTTTTATTAATTCACAAGGTAATTGAATTTACACATATTTATGTTACAGGCACAAGCCTAATATTCAGAGCTCCAATAGAGAATCATTTAAACATGATTTTGAGAGTATACATCTTGCAACCTGGACAAAAGATGATTCTTATAATTCTATTATTGTCAATGCAAAGGATGGAGAGACTCCTAGTAGTATATTGGTATACAATGTTGTGGTTAGAAAGCTAACATATGAGGAAAAATATTTAAAAGGAGAGATGGTTAACATTTATCAAAAACCACAAGCATTAATTAATTATCTTATAGATACATTTTCAAATGAAGGAGATTGGGTTTTGGATTTGTAGGTAAGAATTATGATCTAATATTTATGAAATCATACTTCAATCTTATATTATTTTTAATTTATGTCTTTTTACAGTATCTAACTTCATTATTTATTTTGTGTTTGGTGATTAGGTATAACATTAGTGTGTTTCCTGCAGAAAGGAAGGAATTTCATAGCCATTGAAAGTGACCCAATGTAGTGCAATTTTATTCAACAAAGAATTAATGCTATTCCAGCTCTTCTAGATGAAATGCAAGAAGTTGGCTTGAGGAAAGATTATTTTAGTGAATCAAAGGTGGAAAAATTGTCAAAGGAACCTCAAGTACCATTAGGAGGAATGATTGGAAAGGATCACTTTGGAGAACTTGCGGATATCAAAGAGCCAATGGAAGAACAAAATGACACAGTGGAAGCACAAAATGACGTTGAAGAAGATGATAATGTGTCTGTTGAGAATGATTAATTTGGGATATAAGATATTGTTGACTAGTTTTAATATGCCTTTGAAGATGATGCTCAATTTTGCAAATTTTTGATGAGCTATAACTGTAACATTTTGACTTTCAGATTTTAAAATAAGAATAAAGATGTATCTATTGTTGTTTTGTGATGAATCTTTTTATTGTTTTTTTCATTTTATTTGTATGTGAATCACTATACATTGGAAAATTTTATTAAATGTTGTCATTTTTTACTTCAAATGTATAAAAATATGAAAGAAAATGATAATTTTTTTATAAAATTTTGACTTTTTTTGTTCAATTATGTCCATAAAAATGTTTTATTCGACATGTCATTTTAAGGAATATGTACCAAAATGTATAGGTTTTTTTATTATATATGGCTATAAAATGTGTATGTTTTTGCTAAATATTAAAAAATAGTGTTATTTAACTACAATTTTTTTCGAGGTATTGAAGTAAAGGTACACAATGTGTTAAAAATGATGTTTTTCACTATATTTAAAATGTACAGAACAATAAATTAATTAACGAGACAAAATTATATGAAAAATTGTAACTTCAAAAAATCAAATTGTAAAAAATATTTTTAAGATTGAAAGAAGCATGAAAAAATGACTAAAAACACTGTTGAATAAAAAATACAAATAAAATTTAGAAAAAAATGAAAATATATAAAAAAATAAGCATTTAAAAAAATAATGTGGAAACATTGTGGATCGAAAAATTTAAAATATCTAAAAACCACCTAAAAATGGAGGGGGGGTGCTACGTGTGGCACCATTTTTAAAAACGAGGTAAAAAATTGGACCCCCCCAAAAATGAGAACTCTATAGAGTTATCATTAGGTTGGTAACTATGTTTTGTCATTTGCACCATTGGAAAGTTGACGATGATCTCTACGCAATTATGCAATTTTCAAACCAACTTGAGACGGTCAAATATTGAGCATTTATGGATCCCCTGTGACCTCTATGAGTGTTCCATACCCTTCTGGACCTCTATGATATTTCCTTAGATCCTCCTGGATCACACCTTCCCACTGGAAGAAATTTTGGACCTACAAAAGTATGGATTATTCATAAATGAAGTAAGAATGCTTCTGCCTCACTTGTCCAGTATCATCCATCCATCCTGCTTGGATAACGAGCACCTGAATTATCACAATGATAACAAAGACTGAAACAACATTGTTGATCAAGTCAACCATTCCCTTAAATTCACAAACTCTACCATTCATTGTTGTAGTAGCCAACCATATTCCACTAATTAGTAATAAACTAATCAACAAACCTGAATATACCGATGCGAAAGAGAATGAACCATCAACATATATTCCCTTCTTAATAGGAACACCATATACCAAAGGACATGTTCTTCTTTCAACTATAGGATGTAAGCTTGGATCTTGGAGATTAGCATTAGCTAGCATGTGCCTTGTAGTGACAAATGTCAAATTAGTATTCATCTAATGAGCTCTCACAATGAACTCAATCTCATCCTTGAAAATATGATACTTGTTTTGTTCCCTGTAGAAAATTTCTTTCATGTCATACAAGTAAGGACTTCCCAAAACCATCCCGCAAATGTCGAGTGGAATAATGTCTAACTCTACCTCATCAATAAAATTGGAGATGATCGTGAACCATAACTTGCATTGTTTAGTTACATGTACCTGAGCATTATCACAAATCCATCCCAAAGGATACAGTCTCGGATGAGGCCTAGTTTCCATTCCCAACTTCTAAACAACTTGCTTTGAAATAAGATTCACTTGTGATCCACTATCAATAAGGGTATCAATCTTAGTGTGCTTTGAGATAACTCATAAATGAAACGGTCATTTTATTTTCCTTCCATTAGGCATTACATTAGTCTTTGCAGAAGAAGTACGCAAACTTGAACTTGCAACATAAGATATACCTTTGATGCCCATAGTTGTAACCTTAGTTTCATCATCAGAATCTGATCCAAGATCTTAAACTATGGTCATGGCCTATTTTTTACCTTTCCTAGGCTGAGCCCACCTTGGCTTCAATTCTGGATGCAACTTCCAACAATGATTCTCATCATGCCCTTTCTTATTGCACTGAGAACATGTAGGCTTCTTCTCTTCATCCTTATTTACTATATTTGTCTTCTTATTCCTCCCCTTTCCCTTGAACTGCTCCTCGAATTCAAGTGGCTCCTTTGTTTTCCTTTGTTGGCTTCAAGATGTGTAGCTTGTACTCATACTTCATCAATATTAGTAGGATTAAACATCAATATAGTATGAAGAAGATATGAATGCATACCACCGGTATATTTTAGAAGAGTCTTAGGAGTATGTAATGGAATCCCCAAAGACAATGCCTTCCTCTTAAATTCCTCTATATAATCTTGAACATTTTTCCCTTTTCCTTATCTCTAATGTTGTCAAGAAATCATTGATATTTGCATACAAGCTAATGGATAAAATTTCTTTTTTAATGCAGCTACAAATTCAATCCATGAAAAAATGATTTTACCATATTGAATAAGATCATCTTGTGTTTGAATCTCCCACCATATCAATGTTGTGTTGCTTAGGCGAATAGTAGCCAATTGTATCCTTGAAGTATCATGTGTGATTTTATGTACCCTGCAATATACTTCAATCTGTTTGACCCAATTATCCAACTTCTCTGCATTCAACTTTCCATCATAAGTAAGCAAATCAAAATTTACATCTAGCTTTAACAAAAGCAAATCATGAGAACGCGAAGACTTCTTAGAACGATTTTTCCTCTTATGAGAAGAATGTTTACTTTCATCATCATCATCAGAAGAAGAAGATTATGATGATGATGATGATGATGATGATGGAAACCTTGGAGGTTCTTCACCTTCTCTTCCTCCTTCAACTGCTTCAGTTTTTACCATTGTTTCGATTAGACCACCTTAATTTTGATGAGGAGTTGCTCTCCATCTTTCTAGGTCTTCCCACAGTTCCTTAACCATGGATTTCATCTCAAGGAACATTTTTAAAAAATCCTTATCATCCTCAGAAAGAACATCTTCATGCTCCATTTCTCCTCTTGGAGTGAAGCCTCTTGAACCAATTTCAGGATTATAACTTGCAAGCTTTCCTTCACCTCACTTAGATTTGGACCTCATAAGAATTCACTTGCAAATAAACGTCAAAACCAGTTCTGATACCAACTTGATCCAAAAATCCTTAGATGTTAAATTAATTCTTAATTACACATAAACATCCAACCAGATTTGGTTAATGAACATCACTTGACTATTTTCAAAAACACATGTGACTATGCTTATTTGTTCATAACTTCATTAATACTGATGAATAATCTTTAAGAATGATGAGATAATACAACACAAAATAAAAGAACTCAAATTACATATATGGATGACATATATCTCTTCATCTTCAAAGTCCCTTTATAAAGCATGATTGTTCTCCATCATCTCAAACTACCAAATTACATTACAATATGGTGCATAAAAAGTCAATTTCGAAGAAAATATAGAATTATATTGCTCAAATGTAGAAATGGAGTTTACCATCAAATTCCTCTTGAAATTCTGAGAAAAATGAGTATAAAGTTGGCCAAATTTTGAACAGGGGCCGAAAATGCCCTTTTTGCATGTATAACGAGACTATGTGTCTCATACTTGACAAATTGAGATAAGACTTTTACAAATGACCTATCATCACAAAACATACTTCATATTCATAATCCTTGCGGAAAAATGAATCCAACGAGTATAAACTTTCGTATTTGTGGGCAATATACCCTATGGCACACTTTTCCATAAAACACATAAACTTATGAAACTTGGCACACACTTAGAGACACATAAATGCACTATGCATTGAAATTCATGCACCTCGACATGTGTTCCCATATTGGAATGTGTGTTGGTCTCAAAATATGGTCCCTTAATTAGGCTTGGTCAGCCAACCTCCACGCGAAATTAGTGCAACTTAATGATGAATTTAGAGGTATCTTCGTAGCAAACAATTTTATTGGCATATTGGTTAAAACCTCCCACTAAAATAGAGGAGGTTGGGGGTTCCATTCCCGTTATCCCCTCATCCGTTGGAAATTTTTTTGGTTAGTTTTAAATATATCGATATATGTATATATATACATATAGTATATATTTTACTATATATTATGTATATAGTATATAAAACATAGCATCTCTCACATGAACATTAGGTTAATCCCCTCGGGTGTTATGGTGTTGGTTACATGGTGTATACAATAGGCAGGGGATAAGGGCTAGGGTCGAGGGCTTAGGCCCTCGTCCCTTTGCCACCCATTTACAGCTCAATACAAATTTAGATATAATGTTTTCCACATGTAGGTTAAGACCTAAAATCATGGCACGTTGGTTGTGGCGGGTATGTTAAGACCATTGGAGATCACGGGTTCGACCCCTGTTGACTCCCAAAATTTTTATATACATTAACCAATATTGGCCAATGAGAAGCTACCACATTGTAGCCTCCCATTGGCTATCTACTTGTCAACAAATGACTCCTCCACTTGTCAACTGGTGGTATGACTTGCCAACTCAACTTTCCATGTCACTTGTTGTATGAACATATGCCACATGTCACCCTTGCAGTGGTGACACGTGTCACCACTTTTTTCCCTTAGACCTTTGACTTTTCCTGTTTGACCCAAACTTTTCTTGCTCATAATTTTTGCATATGAACTCTATTTGACTTGTTGTTTGAGCCATTGGAAATCTGAGGATGAACTCTATGCAATGATATCATTTTGGGATGATTTGAGAAGGTCAAATTTTGAGCATTTCTAGACCCCCTGGGACTTTTGTGAGCGTTCTAGACCTTTCTAGACCTCTATGAGCGTTCCTTAGATCTTCCTGAATCACATCTCCCCACTAGAGGAACTTTTGGACCTCCAAAAATATGGATTATTCATAAATGAAGTGAGAATGCTTTTGCCTCACCTGTCCAGTATCCTCCATCCATCCTACTTCGATAACGAGCACCTGAATCATCACAATGATAACGAATACTGAAACAAAATTGTTGATTAGGTCAACCATTCCCTTAAATTTACAAACTTCATCATTCATTGTTGCAGTAGACAATCAAATTCCACTGATTAGTAATAAACTGATCAACAAAACTGAATATACATATGTGAAAGAGTGTGAACCATCAACATATATGCCCTTCTTAACAGGAACACCATCAACATATATGCCCTTCTTAACAGGAACACCATCAACCAAAGGACATGTTCTTCTTTCAACCATATGAAATAAACCTAGATCCTGGATATTATCATTAGCTAGCATGTGCCCTGTAGTGACAATTGTCAAATTAGTCTTCATTTGATGAGCTCTCACAATGAACTCAATCCCATCCTTGAAAATATGATACTTATTTTTTTCCATGTAGAAAACTGCCTTCCTGTCATACAAGTATGGACTTCCCAAAACCATCCCACAAATGTCAAATCGAACAACATCTAACTCTACCTCATCAATGAAAATTGGAGGTGATCATGAGCCGTAACTTGCATTGTTTAGCTACCTGTACCTAATAATTATCACAAATCCAACCCAAAGGATATGGTCTTAGATGAGGCCTAGTTTCCAATCCCAACTTCTGAACAACTTGCTCGAATATAAGATTCACTTCTGATCCACTATCAACAAGTATATCAATCTTAGTGTCCTTTGCTATAACTCGTAAATGAAATAATCCTTTTCTTTTCCTTCCATCAGGGATTACATTGGTCTTTGTAGAAGAAGTACGCGAACTGATACTTGCAACATGTTAGCGATAATTCTTGTCACGGGCTCTAGAGCATTCGGGTCTACAGATTGCACATGAAATGATCAAGCGTAGCACAAGAGAATCCCTATTTTTCCAAGTAGTAGGTCAAGCAAGCGGGCAAGATGTCGTCGGCGGCGTCCAAGGTCTATTTTGTGAAGCAGATCAACGGTCGATGGGTAATTGCAGTCAGCCGAGTCACGCCAAGTATAGCATAGAAGTTTTAAAGAGGTGAACGGTGTCAGCTGTCGGATCGACAAAAGCAAAGATCTGGACTGTTGGTTCGGGAGCGGACGCGTGTCACGCGATTACCCACATCGGGGACCCGGGCATCGGAGGTTGGAAGAGGAAGTCATTCGAGGAATTGGCCGCGAGGATCGCGAGGTTGCGAGGTTGTGATATTTCGACCGTTGGAGGACAGGTGGCCATAATAAAGCGGCGAAGTGGAATACAGGTGGCAGAAGCCCTCAAGATCTCGCTGCGAGAAGTCCCGAGGTATTGGCATTAGGATTCGTGAGTTGCAAAGTGCCGAGGTTCGTGTGAACGTGTGGCAGAGCATAAAGTGGGACCGCGTGGTCGACGGGTGGACACGCGTTGGCTGGAGATAAAGTCAGCATTCCATTGAATTCTCGCATCTCGGGGACTCGCGAAATAGGAGGGTGAAAACTCGATGGTTCAACCGGTGAGGTTGCGAGGTCGCAAGGACCCAGGCCCACAAGTATTGCCGAGATGATCTCAACCATCCATCCAGAGGGGCATGTGGTGCGTGATTAGGCTCCTCGCCTCCTCGCCCCTCGCAACTTTGAATATCGAGGACCAGCCTCCTCCCAGCCACGAGATGCGAGGTGCCGAAAGCGTGTTTGAAGATAGGCACAAGGTCACAGCCTGTGGTCACTTGAGGAAAGAAAGGAGCTACAGAAAGAAGGTTGAAGGCACCGAGTTCAGTTGTAGAGAGGATCGCCGCGGTCTCCGAGCGCTATCGGATCCGATCTCCATACTGTTCCTCATCTGAAGTAAATGATGGAAAGAGCGGGTGGTTGAAACCTCATTTCATTCATTAAACTGATGGGTGTCGGGCTCTGCTCCTGCAAGCAATCCAGGGGTGACTTCCGATGCTAACATTTCTGGCGCCATTGCCGGGGAACAAAGTTGAAGATTTTCCCCTGGGCAGAACGACAACAATTAACTGATTCTGAAGGTGCATCAGATATCAGAATTATCAAGATTGCTACTTTGCACCTGGTGACTCCACTGTGGCGACTCCATTGTTTCCATAATCACTGTTTCAGCTGTGACTACTGTTAGCAAACCTGAAAGCTGACCCTAAGGATCTTTCTCGAGAAGGTTTCAGTAGCTGCTTTCTCAGTCTGAGAAGCTTCCTGGGGTAACGACAACGTTACGATCTGGCCTTTGATGGTGAACAAGGACCGGGCATATTTGAAGCTGCGCATCTTTCACCTGGCGACTCCATGAATCAAGGATCGATTGGCGACTTCACTGGTTCGATATGGAGAAAATCCTTGCTCGCAGGTTTGCTCCTTTTAATTTGTCTGCTATTCCTGGTTTTCCTAATGTTGTCCCCTCTATGGATGAATGGGGTGATTATTTTCCCATATTTGGAAAGTGTGAAGAGGACAACCCTGCTCAGCACCTCAGTGAGTTTCATGAACTCATGCATCAGTGGGAGATACATCATGAGGATGTGTTACTGAAGATGTTCATGTTCTCGTTAGTAGGGGATGTGCGTAAATGGTACCATTCTTTACCCCCTGCTAGCATTTATTCACTCCATGGATTCCATGCAGCTTTCAATGCCTATTGTCAGAGGCTGTATCCCCCTGAGTTAATTTTTCATAATTGTTGTGAGGGATACCACAACTCTATACAAGAGAAAGCTGTTTCTGACGTAAGCTGTGGGGAGGATCCTGATGACCTAGATCAACACTCAGTCCTTTCTCCTCCCCATTCATCTGCATCCAAGGTAGGTTATGAAAGTGATGAATTTCCCAGGGAGGAGGATGGCGCCCTGAGTAAGCTGATGGAGCAGGTGAAATATCTCTCTGCCCAATTAGAAGGATTGAAATATGAAGACTGTGTAGAGGATTTTCTAGTCCGTGAGGCAGATGCTTTGAGCAACTCTTTTGAAGAGATTGTTGAAGATTTATTAGGTGAGTTAGCATCTGCCCCCGATGAGCTTGCTGTCTCATATCAAAGTGATGAAATGATAGTTGGGGAAGAGGATTGTTCTCGTTTTCTTCACAAGATTTCCCATGATGTATTTACATTTGGGATTGAAAAGGAGGATCTGTAAATTGTTCCTGTTTTGCAAGATGAAAAAGTCTGGTGCTCACCCAACTTTAACGACTATTCAGTTGAGGAGAAGCCGAGCCCCACATCACATATTGATGACCTGGATAGCAGCCAGCCCGTGTATGACAACTATGAATCAGGTTCTGAGCTGGACACCCAGAACTTCCAAAAGAAGACTGCAGAGCCTTCTCCTCTGTTCACAAATGAAAGACAATGCAAGGAAATCAGCCCCCCTGAGCAGCAAATTGAAAAACAAAGCTTTCCCATAGGTCCTATCTATGATGATTATGACTCTAACCCTTGGGAGAGCCAAGAAGAGGCACCAGAAGAACCAGAGAAGCAGTCGAAGATGCAGTTTACAGACTATGCAGAGCCAGTCAGCGAGCAGCCACCACCTGAGATCAGCGGGCCTACTTCAGTTATTCACCCACCTGTGGATGTCAGAGACATTCGGCCGCGTGTGAACAACTGTGTAGCAGAAGAGGCTATATTTCGCTGATTCCTTGGAAATGGCCACTCATTCGATGACCCTGTCAGCAAATACATGGAGTGGCATTTCTCCTATGCCTTGGAGCCACCCTATTTCATCTCAAATCCAGCCTATAAGGAGGAGTTGATGAGTGTAACCATTCTGCTGTCACGACTACACCATCTGTTGATGATCATTGACAGAAGGAAGGAGCTTCTATCCAGGAAGCTGCTTGGATGGCTATGGTGGAAGTTTTCTTTCACCTAGCCCATGCAAAATGTTTTATTAGCATTAGGACTGTATAAAAATAAGCTCCTTTGAGCATGTAGCGTTTGTTTTGTTTTGCTTTTATTTTTTGGCCTGTATTTTCAGCAGCAGGAGGTTTGAGCTTGACTCCATAGCCCAATAGCAAGGCACTGAAGCTGCGGAAGGAGTTCTTAGAGAATCGCAGGGACGACTCTATCCCCCATGGAGCCTAATGTTAGCGATAATTCTTGTCACGGGCTCTAGAGCATTCAGGTCTGCAGATTGCACATGAAATGATCAAGCGCAACACAGGAGAATCCCTGTTTTTCCAAGTAGCAGGTCAACGAGCGGGCAAGATGTCTTCAGCGGCGTCCAAGGTCTATTTTGCAAATCAGATCAACGGTCGGTGGGTAATTGCAGTCAGTCGAGTCACGCCAAGTATAGCGCAGAAGTTTTAAAGAGGTGAACGGTGTCAGCCGTCGGATCGACAGAAGAAAAGATCTGGACTGTTGGTTCGGGAGCGGATGCATGTCACGATATTACCCACATCGGGGACTCGGGCATCGGAGGTTGGAAGAGGAAGTCATTCGAGGAATTAGCCACGAGGATTGCGAGGTCGCGAGGTTGCGAGATTTCGACCGTTGGAGGACAGGTGGCCATAACAAAGCGGTGAAGTGGAATACAGGTGGTAGAAGCCCTCGGGATCTCGCTGCGAGAAGTCCCGAGGTATTGGCATTAGGATTCGCAAGTTACGAAGTGCCAAGGTTCATGTGAACATGTGGCAGAGCATAAGGTGGGACCGCGTGGTCGACGGGTGGACACGCGTTGGTTGGAGATAAAGTCAACATTCCGTTGAATTCTCGCATCTCGGGGACTCGCAAAATAGGAGGGTGAAAAATCGACGGTTCAACCGGCGAGGTTGCGAGGTCGCAAGGACCCGGGCCCACAAGTATTGCCGAGATGATCTCAGTCGTCCATCCAGAGGGGCATGTGGTGCGCGATTAGGCTCCTCGCTTCCTCGCCCCTCGCAACTTTGAAGATCGAGGACCAGCCTCCTCCCAGCCGTGAGACGCGAGGTACCGAAAGCGTCTTTGAAGATAGGCACAAGGTCACAGCCCATGGTCACTTGAGGAAAGAAAGGAGNGGGTGGTTGAAACCTCATTTCATTCATTAAGTGAGGGGATGGAGGGTTTGGCAATCCATATACCCGAGGAAGTCCTGTGTATCGATTTCCTCAAAAACTCCATGCCGAAGTCCTCGAATAGCCGAAGGAAGTCTGAACGCGCTAGCTCGACACTTAATGGCTCAGCTACTCCCCTTGCTGGAGCCATGCACAGATTAATATGGCATCTGTCATAGGCGCACGATTGTCCATTTTGCATGTGCAGACTATTAGAAGACATGCAGACGCAATGTTATTAATGTAGTATCTCGTTTTCGCTGCTGTGTTTTGTTTTGAGTATATGTAGGTGTTTTCGCCATTTTTGTAAGCATCGATGGTAGAGCGCAGCTCCTGATTGTAAAGTTTTAACAGATATCTTAGCTCTGGTTA